>CM076577.1:517094688-517393679 GCA_034641835.2 Pinus albicaulis | reverse complement strand
TCTAACTTCCGTGTGTTTCTGGCCCTATTGCGCAGGTAAGCGACACCAGCCGCACCTGAGACGGCAATTTTTCAGAAAATCTGCCGCCGAAACAGCCGGAACGGGGGGGTCGCACCTTTTGGCCCAAAACCTGCGACCGGGACGCACTTTTCAGCCTGTAACCTGCGACCTCAACCAAAATCAGGTCAGAACCTGCGACCTGCCTTTTTTCCAGCATTTTTTCTGTAATTTTTCTGGGTTCTGCTGCAGCCTCTGCCAGGGTTTTCCAGCCTCTGTCTCAGCCCGCCTTGACCAAGATCTGATCTGTTTTTACTCATCTAAGTGGGAACCCAGCCCCTTAGGGCTTTAGTACCCTCCACTTTTGTGGAAGAGTTTCAGCTGTTTCAGCCGTCGGTTTCAGAGCTTCAGCCCTTTCTTTTTCTAGATCTGTGACCTCACTTCCAGATCCATCGAAATCAGCCTCTTTTCCTTTCAAATCACCTCTTGTCGTTTTGTTTGGACCTCCCCTAAAGGCCTCTGCCTTGCCCCTCCCGGATTTTTGCTGATTTCCCTTTTTTCCAGCCACCTTGCCCCTGTCTCTTGGCTGTGATCTGCACCCCTTATCTGCAGCTTTATCCTCCGGATCTCGGTCCCCTTTGACCCTAGATCTGTTGAGCTTCGTTTGTGTGTGTTTCCATAGTTTTTCCCTTTCTTTTCAGCATAGTTTTGAGAGACCCACTTTCTTGGGTTTGATAGATGCATATGTAGCTGTTATTTTTCTGTTATTTCAGCATTTTTATTCTGTTCTCCGTAGGTTTATTTTCAGCTACGTTGCACACTTTTTTGCTCTCAACAACGGAAAGGGTTTAAAAATTAAAATTAACGCACACCACACACTGACCTTAAGTGAAGAAGCGCCTGGTTTACACCGCCTGGCAAAGACTCTAAAATCAATCGTCACTGCACCTTATCTGCCCTTGACCTTCTTGATTTTTCCCCTTTCTGCCCTTGTCGGTTTCCTTCTTCCTGTCATCATTGCGCCCCAAGGCGCCTTTCCCGGAGACTTCTTGGCCTTCATCCTCAGTTCCCGGTTGATCGACCTGCTCCGCACCGTCGTCGTCGAGCCAGTCCACCTTCGAGTCCGCACTCCGACTCCTCTCCTGATTCCTCAGGTCCCCCTTCTCCTCCCGGTTCTCCCCCCTTTACCTTCACCATGTCTGGATCAGGGCCTAATGCTAGCGGCCCCAATACCGGCCCTACTTCTAGCGGAACCGTCACAACCACTACTCCGGCCACCCCTGTGCTGCCGTACATTGCAGGCCTCAGCCTCCCCGATTTCCATCAGTTGATTAACGACCCCATTCACCACAATGCTACCCGGCCCACTATGCCCACCAAGTTACCCTCTGATATCCCTAAGTTCGAGGGCCTTAATGGCGAAGACCCAACCAATCACGTCCGGTCTTTCCACATGTGGTGTTCCTCCAACTCCATTACCGATGACTCCATCCGTCTTCGTTTGTTCCAACGCACGCTTACCGCCGAAGCTTCTAAATGGTATGTCGAACAGGCCACTTCCTCCCATACCACGTTCGAGACTCTTGCCCAAGCCTTCTTGTCGTACTTCCAGCTCCCTCTCCGATACGACACCGGTACGGAGCTCTTGACTTCATTTAAGCAATCCTCTTCCACACGCCTTTCTGCCCATGTTCAGGAATGGCGACGAAGACGGAGCTTATGTCGAGCCCCTCCCTTTGAAGATCGGGTTTACATGGACTGGTTCCTTCGCACCCTCCCGTCTCCCATTGGCAAAAATGTCGCCTCTCACTTTCCTCAATCTGAAGAAGCCGCCCTCCAAATAGCTTTAAAGTATGACCTGATCTACGCTCAATCTGGTTATGTTTATACCGTTCTTCCTGACATCCCCAGGCCCGGTGGCGCTAACGCCCCGGGGGCATCTCATTCCGCCAACGGTATTGTTGGATCTCTTTCCCACCCCTCTGCTCACCCTCCTATGAGCCATGGCCTTCCTCAGGGGGGGGCCAGCACCTCTAGCACTCTGCCCCCTCCCGGCAACATGTATCCAGGATACGGCATGCCTCCTCCTTTTGCCCAACCTCCTGCTTACCTCAACGCTGCCCAACCCAACCCTTACTTTTATCCGCAGCCTGGTGCGCCAGCTCCCCCAGCATATGCGTTTCCGCCTCCCTTGCCTCCTCACCACCTGCAACAGCCCTTACAACCCCCTCCAGGGCAAGTATTCGCGCAGCAGGGTGCGTTTAATCCCCCTTCCCAAAGAAGGCGGAGAGGCAACCAGAACCCATCTGCCCCTGGTAACCGAGGACCCAATTCTGGTCAGGACCCTAACACTAGTAACCAGCCTCAGGGCATTCCGCCCAGGCCGGACAGGCCGCTTCGCACAAACAAGCCCTGTTCGTGTTGCGGTGTTTACGGTCACTACACTCACGATTGCCCTCTCTTACCCCAGATGCGACAGATGTGGGAGTCTCAAGCCACATTGCGCGGACAGCACACCTCCCCTCACGCTCCTCCTAATGTGGCCACTACCCAGCCAGCTGTGTTCACCGATCCTTTCCCTCAACAGGGATTCGTGGCTACCCACCCCCCTGACAGCCATGCCGCCACACCCTCGTCCATTTCTGGTTCCTCTGACTACCAGATCCTCATGATGCACTCCGATCCGTCCCCTTCCGTCGACCTTCACCTTCAAACTCGGTCTCGCCAGTACACCAAGCCCCCTGCTCAGTCCGCTCCCGAGCCCCCATCTTCAGGTTCTACAGAGCCTCTTTCGACATCCAGTGGCCCCTTACACATCCCTCAACCCAAAGTTGAGGTTCACCCAAAGATTCCAAAGGGTCCATTACGCCGAAATGCTGCTTCTGGTCGAGCCGCCCAATCGTACAGTATAGTAGATGATTTGGCACAATCCCCCGCTGCCATTTCCACACTGGAACTCCTCCAGTCGTGCCCTTCCCAACGGAAGGCTCTACTATCTGCCGTGGGCGCTGTTGATCCTGCTGATGACCAAATGATTGTTTTCGACGCCACTCAATCGGACCACCCTCCTCTTCCTCCTTCTGTTGCTTTCCAAATCCCAGTCAAAATCCGGAACGCCACTGTATCCCCGTGTATAATTGATGAGGGGGCGTCCACCTGTGTGATGTCCGCTTCAGTTTGGAAGCAACTCGGATCCCCTGAGTTGGCCCCTTCCACGATCACCCTTCGAGCGTGGGATGGTCATGCCTCCCAGCCTATTGGCCTGTTTCGTAACTGTCCCATCACCCTCGCCGGTAAGACTGTTTGCGTTGATGTCGAAGTCATTGACGCCCCTCTAGACTACAACATCCTATCGGGGCGAAGCTACACCTATGCCATGTCTGCTGTCCCATCCGCGGTCTTCCGTAAGATGTCTTTTCCACATAACGGGAAGATAGTCACCATTGACCAGCTATCGTATCATGAGTCATCGTCTCAGTCCTCCTCCGAGACGACCATCTCTTCTGTAGCCAACAAGCAAACTGTCGATTCCTTGACCAGTGTCTCCCCCAGCGTTTATAAAGATTCCACCTTGCTTGGTACTTTTCCTCACCTTCCTCCCCCTCCCGTTACTGATCCCAGCTTGTCGAATGTTTGCATGATGCAATCATCTCAGGCTGCCCATAAACGGCCTGCCTCAGCTAGCCCGCACCCTCCTCCCCGCCCTCCGCACCCCGCTCCTAGCCATCCGTCTCAGCCAGCCGGACCTCCCCTTTCTGGCCCTCCCCCTATAGCTGCCACCCCCGCACCTCTTTATCCTCCAGGATCGGTCCCTCCTGGCCTTAACCATCTTGGAGCCGTTCCTGCTGGTCATTACCCTGCTGGACAGATCCCCTTCTTGGCTCCCCCTCCCGGAGTATATTCCGTCCCCGTCATGGCCACCCTTTCTCTCCCCAACTTGACCTTGGGTATTCCGGTTTGGTACCTTGACCCCCCAGCCGCTACCCCACCTGGTCACCCCAAACCTTACATGGCTTTGACACCGGTTCAACCGGTCCCCCTCGCTTCCTCCATAGCTAACGTGCCCCCAGCACCTCCACAGGACCCTTCTCCTGCTGAGTCGGCTCCCGGGAAGAAAGGAAAAGCCCGCGGGGGGGCAACCAAAGACCAAACCACCACAACCACCTCGGCTCCTCCCCCACCCTCGAAGCCTTGTGCCTTATGTGATGTCATCGGTCATGCCACTCATGCTTGTCCCGAGTTACCCCGTATTCGCCCCATGGTAAAAGTCGCGTTCCCCGACACTACGGTCCCTGAAACTCCCACTCCTGCTTCGACCGTCTCCAAGAACCCCAAGACTCTCCGCACCAACAAGCCTTGTGCTTTGTGCGGTGTCCATGGCCACTACTCCCATCATTGTCCTCACCTGACGCATTACCGTGACTCCCTTGAGGTAATCCGCGAGTATGAGGTTGAACAAAATCAATCCGCCTCTCCCATTCTCGCGCAGTATGCTGCAGCCCAGCCTCAGGATTCCACTGATCCCATCCATATTCCCCCCCCGGATGTCCAGATGACGGAGTCTACAGTCACCATTCTTTACCTGTCCTCCTCTGCACGACACTTGGCACCTAGCCCGTCTGCCGCCTCCCCCATTGTGTCCCTTGATACTCGAGATCACACCACTGGTGTCTCTGTTGACCTTCGCAGCCCGAGTCCTCGCCATGCTTCCGATAGCCCTCATACATCACCTTGTTTGAGTTTTGCTCATCCTGCCCTTTCCCCCCGCCATTTCCGCTTGATGACTTCTGCCCCCTCACGCTGCCGCCCTTTCCTTTCATCCCCTCATGTATTGTCTTGTCACACCACCTTGCGCATCCCCCCGTCCACATCCTTTATCGGTTACGCCGATGGTGCAAGTCGCTACTCCAGGAATGTTGCCTCGGCAGGGTGGGCCATCTTCACCCCCTTGCATGACCTCGTTCTGTCTAACGGGGTATGCATTGGTTCTGCCACCAACAATCAGGCCGAATACGATGCAGTGCGTGGCCTACTAGCTGATGCCTTGCTGCATCGCATTCGCCACCCGCACGTTCGCTTGGATTCCTTGCTTCTTGTCATGCAACTAAATGGTGTTTATCGTGTGCATAACCCTGTGCTGTTTCGACGCTACTTACGCGTGAAAGTCTTAATACGTGCGTTTGAAACCATCACTTTCAACCATGTACCCAGAGACCAGAATCACTACGTAGATAGTATTGCAAACCATGTTCTAGATTGGCATTTATCACACACAATTCATACATGACAATAACATTAAATCAACCATCAAAAGACGATGCATATCCATAATATGTGTCGCAAACCATATATTGATGAGTCCCTTTACTCTGATACATACGACATGCCCATAGCATGTTCCAAAAACTGGGGGCACCATACGCCCCCCCACACACATACATCCGACATGCCCATAGCATGTTACAAACCAAAAACAAAAACTGGGGGCACCATATGCTCCTCCCTACACTATAGGAGGCACCCCCTGCCCCTACATACATCAAAGGGGGCACCATATGTCCCTAATCACTATCTGGAGGCTCCCGGGCCAATGGCTCTGCCCCTGCAGCATGTAGATCACGCATAGTTTGACCGGCCATCGCCATGCGCCGCATGATACCTCGCCACTCCGAGGGGAGACCAACACATGACTCTATGTACTGGTCGTCTAAATCCTGCCACCCGCGCTCTGATACTCCGGTCAACAGCTGCTCACATCTACGGCGGATGTCCTCCAGTAGGGCAGCTGCACCATCATTTTGCGCTGCCCTCGATCCACTCGGACCCGTAGCTCCAAATGCTGCCGGTCGTCCCATGTATCCGGCCGGTTTTACCGGTGCTATATCTGCATACCAAAAGTCCATGAATCAGTATCATTATTTACTATTCAAAAAACTTCAAACATGCCCATATAAGAATAGCAATTTGTCACTTACCATTGGGCCCCCAGACTCGACCAGGCGGAAGTGGCAGATCCGGATCCCCACAGTAGCTCATCCCACTATAAGGGTAGTCGTCTATGTACAACGGCATCTGATCCCAATGGGCAAAGAACTCCGGTCGAAATGTTCGCCCGACCGCCCCTCCTCCTTCTTTGCAGAGTAGTCGTCCCCAACGACGCATCCTGGGCTCTCTCGGGCCCCCATCTGGAAGATGCACACGAGGCCTCAAGGTCGGGATCTTCTCAAAGAAGAAGGCGCACAACAAAGTCCCATATGAGCAATCATGATTCACCTGCCGCTTGCATAGCGACAACTGCCGCTTTAGCGACACCAACATCATTTGGGCCCACCCAAAGTAGGTCCCACTCAACACACTCTCCACTATCATCATCTGCCCACCGGTGATGTGATGGAACGCCTGGGTGCCTAGGATTCGCAGCACAGCTGCAGCCACTGCACGGGTTTCTAGCCTCTCTAGATCCCCGATCGATATCCGAGTCCCCTTGACTTGGAACCCCGGTCGACAATGGCGTTCCACAAACTCCATGATATGCCGCCCCCGCGGCAACACTGGTTGCGTGTCTCCCACTATCCCCAATGGTGGGAGGCCGGTCAGGAAATACACATCCTGGACCGTCAGTTCGATCCTGTGCCCCTGCACTACAAAGATCTCCCGATCTGGATCCCAGTAACTGATAATCCGGGCCAGTAATGATTCCCCTGCTCTCATCAACGGGTTCTCCACAAACTTGAGAACCCCAAATCTGGCCAATACACGACGGACGCCCGGATCCGCCTGGATCTCTGCCCGAAGTGTTCCCAGATCCCTCTCTCTCCAGTTGACTCGTAACTCTGCCATACCTGCACAAACACATTCTTTTGGTCAGGGTACAGATCGGGCAACCCATAACCACACACAAAAACCCAACTCCCAGCCATCAAACAGCATCAAGCTCCCCTCCCAGGTCGCAGCTTTCTGCCCATTTCTGGACCAGGTCGCACCTTTTGCCCCAAAACCTGCGTCCTGGGTCGCACCTTTTGCCCCAAAAGGTGCGACCCGGCCGTAGAGAGGAGGGAGGGGCTGTTTCTGGGGTGTTGGGCCCTAAACTGCAAATCTACTCCATCAAAATGCAAGAGCAAGGTCAAGCCTCTTACCTCCAACTGACAGATCTCGGATCCAACGGTCGGTTTGTCCACTGCGTTCGCCGCAAGATTTAGGGCCTTCTCTCCTCTCCACATTCACCACAGCAACAATAGCAAATGAATGATTTTGGAGGGAAAACAGCCTCATTAAAAGAGAACCCCCGTTTCTTCTTTCGACTGCTGCGACCACACCGTAGCCCCGTTCGACGAACCGTCAGCACCGCTGGATAGATCTCACCGAGCTCTCAAATGGGTTTTACTTAGTTTTTGGTGATTTGCTACTTCACCCGGACACATTTTTCCACGAAGGGTCACTTCACCGCTCCTCAAAATCGAATTTCCTCGCTTACGACACTTGTACTGGGGGCACCGTATCGCCCCCTTACTTGTCCATGTTCGTGTTGATTTTCGTCATGAGTACCCACCTTGTACTCATGCTTCTATGACCCCCCATTGGGGCCTTTATTGTGTGGCAGCACTATCTAGTCGCCTTTGCTTAGAGCATCCGAGTTGAGTCATCATTGCATTCATGGAGTCTATCCTGCATCCTTTTACACCATACTATAGCCCTCCATTCTTTTTTGCTTGGTTCCTCTCTTGTGTCGCATCTCATGACCTTCAGCCCCACTGTCCCCTGTCCCTTTCGATATTGTGTCAGTCGCCGCCATGTCATTCATGCCCTTTATGCTCTAACAAGGGAAGTCGTCCATTCGCCACTCCACCCTTCCCATTTCCGCCATCATCATTAGTGTCAGTTTGTCCGTCACTCTATTGCTTTTCTCTCGTGCCTTAGTTGAGGATCTCTCATTGCCTCACCTAAGGCGGGCCTCCTTCTGTCGACCTCAACACACTTATTCCAGAAGCAAGGTCTAGAGGGCGGTGTACCTTGGTTCCATCTTCCACTTTTGTTCGGTGCCTCGGATCAGGCAGGGGGATTTCTTACCTCCCTTTGACTTGATTGCTTCTCCAGCTCCTTTCAGCATGATCGAGATTCGTATACCGGACAGTCCAGTGACCCAGCAGCAGCTCTTGATGATTCCCGGGCGTGTGTGAGATGTCTCAGCCCTCATGAGGGGGTGGCCCTGCAGGTAGCCCCCCACATGCCCGAATGACCTCTTCATTGCAGCCTTTGATGCCGCTCCAGATTTTGATGATGTTGGCCTTAGCCACTTGCAGCACCTCTATGATTTGCATGTATCAGTCAGATTTTGTGAGCCCTTCCTCATTTACAGGGGGCATTTGGGTTGTATTTATCTCATGTACTCAGATGATATTGCACTAGTCCTGGCTGTTATCCCAGGCACAGCATGTATGTGAGACTCTTCATTGTATTTTTATCTGGCTCTTGATTATGCCAGCTGTACTATATGGTTCGGTCCCTTGTTCACCGGACACACTATTCTTTTGTACTTTGTCACGGCGGGCATAGGTATGCCTCCCCCGCCGCCTTCAGCACAGGTACCCTCTCATAACAGAGACTTGTTGCACCTGCGAGTCTCGTCTCCTCAGGGTCTAGTCCTTCAGCACACTATCTACCTCATATTTCCCTCTCTGACATACCCTTTTTGTTGTCTAGTGATTGTCTTCTTACAACGTACTTCGGTCATACGATTTGCTCCTGACACTCGCACGCTGGGGGGCAATCTGTTACACCATTTTTTGGTCATCTAACCTTTTATCATTAGATGGACCCAAGTACACTATGCAAGACCAGTTTTACCCCAAGTAAAACTGCTTTCACTATGTTAATTAAAGAAACCCCAAAAGGAATAATTAATTAAACCATAATTTAATTATTATTCCCAGCCATGTTTAACCCAAAAACAAAGAAATTAATGAGATACACCCATAGTTATCTTATTATTTTCTAGGAATAATTATTTAAATAATATTCCTTGTTAAATATGACCAAATCAACCACCATTAATCAACTAAATCATTATTTATTTGATTATATCCCAACCACTTCCTTAAAAAGATAAATAAATCATTTATTTATTTATTTTTCACTAATCAAGGGATTTGACCCAAGTCAAACACCCTTTCCCTCCAACAACTAATAATAAAATATTCCATAGAGGTGGATCTAGATGTGATTAACATTATTTTAATCATGCACCAAGATCTAGAAGGACCCAATATTTTGTTATAAATAGGAGGGTTTTCCCCATCATTCTTCACCTTTTGTTGCATACTAGATCACTCTGGATCTATACACTCGGTCTCATTTTCCGCCATTGTTGCTCCCATTGAGCTCTACCTTCTACATTGGGTTTTCTACATCTCCAAGAGAGAGAAAGCTTAGATCTGAAGTGCTGAGGACTACAAAGAACCCATCCCATTGAGGAGATCTGGATACACCTTCTTGTTTCCTCCCAGGTGCCCTGTAATATAAAAAATTCATTCAAAAAATCGTGTTCTTGTCTTGTCTGTTGGATGCATGGAGCAAACTCTTTACTTTACTGCTTAATATCTTTCCATTTATAGATCTGTTTGTTGCAGCACTTTAACTACTAATTGCAGATCTCAAGATGTTTTGCAGCCATTTCTTATGAGTCCTCGCACTTCGCATTTAGAACTTCGTCTCTTTATGGTGTAGAAAACCCGTACAAAAATGGAAAAATATGGCTATGATTATGGATCAATAGACAATCCAAGTTTTGAGATCCGTCGGATCTTTAGGCAACAAAAGGTGACAAATGAATGGGAAAGTTCTTCATTTATAACAAAATATTGAGTTAGTCTAGATATTGGTGCATAATTTAAATATTATTAACCAAATCTAGATCCAACTTTTATGGAATATTTTATTATATTTGTTGGAGGGAAAAGGTATTTGACTTGAGTCAAATCCCCTTATTTTAGAATAATAAATAAATAAATGATTTATTTATCATTTTAAGGATATGGTTGAGTAATAATCAAATAAATAATGATTTATTTAATTATTTAACGGTGAATTAGTCATATTTAACAAATAATATTATTTAAATAAGATTTAAACAATTATTCTTTAGAAAATAATAACATAAATAATGATTTATATAATTAATTTCCTTGTTTTGGGTTAAATATAACTAGAAATATTAATTAAATTTTTGTTTAATTAATTATTTCTTGAGGAAAATCAAACAAATGTATATGTATTTAATATTTCCTTATGGGGTTTCCTGTTTAGACCATAAACAACTTAATAAAGGTGATTTACTAAGTTATTTTCGTAGTGAAAGAAATTTTACTTGGAGTAAAATTGGTCTTATATGGTGTACTTGGGTCCATCTAATGATAATAGGTTAGATGACCAAAAAATGGTGTAACAGACTTGAAAGCTTTTGTGTGTCAAATTTCAAGTAGCAGGCTGGATCAAACCAATTGGCATAATACTTTAGGATTCCTATGATGAGCTATTTGGAGTGAAGTATTTCCTTACTTTTCATTCTTATCTTTCTTTGTTACATGCATCCATCTATGTTTGTTCTAAAATCTGAATGAATAACTAGGAGTATTACAATAGGATTTGTTAAGAGCACCCTGTTTTTAACTAGTTATCATTTATATGTTTTCCTCTGATTTCCAGTGTAGGGAACCCTTAATTTCTCCCTCTCTCATTTGACCTCTTCCTTCTACTTCCTTTTCTAGATCAAAGGATTCTTAATTTCCCTTTATCCCAATCATACCACCTCATAAAAACAATTTTCCAAGATCTTCAAGGGTTATCTATCTTGCCCTGAAAACATTTGACCTTTTGGCCTTGATCCCAGTTCTGTTTGTTTGATTTTGGCTCCTTAGCCCAATGGACAAATATATTTCCCACTATCCATCCTTTCAAGTGATTTTTCCCACTAAATCTACCAAAACCAAACCAAAGCTGCACATTCATAACTAGCCTAATATTTTACAAATTGAAACAAAGTTAAATTTTAAAAAGAGAGCCCTTTTTGAATACTAGGAAGGCTAGATCCTAGACTTTGAAGTTGGTTTGTGGTTACCTCTAGTGTTCTTTGACTAAAAACCAAAATCTCACAACTTTAGAATTACTAGAGTGATAACATTACTAGAGACCATACTGGGGAAACTAACCAATCCTCAATCATAAAACTAGTCTTAAAGGAAATCATTTTATTCATCCTTTCATTTAAGATTGCTTTTATAAGTTGTGGGTATTAAAAATTGTAATTCTGGCTTCTAGGAAAATTTACTATACTAGGTCTAACCCAGATCCTAAACCTGTTGTTATAGTAGACAACCCAGACCGAATTGGCAAAAAGAAAAAACAGATAGAAGATTTAGAAGCTGAAGTATCATTAAAAAGAGTCAATTCATTACCACAGGAATTAGTAAGTTTTCAAGATATAGATTTTGATATGAAATTTGATCATTCTTTGTTTAGAAGTCAATCTGAAAGTGATCTTTTACCTGTTGCTTTAGATCCTGTTTTTATTTCATTCTTGGAAACAAAACAGAAAAATATTACAGTAGAATCTAAATCAAAGAAAGTTGAATATCGGACAAAAAATGAAGAACTTAATACTACTATTCTCAAAGATATTGATGAAGCTATTGAATTAGCTCAATTATTATCTTATACCACTAAACCTTCAGTTTCATAGTTATATACCACCATAATACCAGCTATAGATTCATCTCTATATGCTACTACATTATATATAGCTTCCAATACCACCACATCTACAGATTCATTTATCACTAAATTACCTTTACAGCCTAGAGTACTATTTCCACCAGTCATTTCATCCACTATATACACTAGCTCACCTTTGGATTTTTCAAACACATCATTCTATTTCCCTAGTAGTTCCACATATATTCCAATTTCATTTCCCAGTACCTCAACTACATCTTTTAGTTCATCAGCTATCACTTCCAGTTCAGCCCCAAACACTTCTACTTTACCTCCTAGCCAAGCTAAACTTCAAGTTATGGCTGTTAGGTATGCTCCCCTAGTCTTACCACAACAGCTTCATGACATGCCTCAAGACTATCAGAGTAAGATACCACAGTTTTATGACACTACCCATTATACAACTCAACAACACAACTAAAATGATAGATTTCTTTGAACTCCATGAGATTGATGATTTAGATGTTCAAATGAGGTTATTTGCACAAACATTAATAGGAGAATTTAAGAAGTGGTTTAGAGGTTTTGATGCTATTAGTGTAACTAATTTAGTTGTGTTTCATAGATTGTTTTTAAATAAATGGGAAAAGAAAAAGAATCTACTCCAGATATTGTCTGAATTTGATGCCATGAGAAGAGCTCCAAATGAGTCAGTCCAAGACTACTGCACTAGATATAACAGTGTTTACAATTCCATTCCTGCAAATATTAAGCCCACTCCTGACTCTGTCCTACTCAAATTCCCTGATGGATTTGACACAGACATGGCTTATCAGCTGAGGGAAAGAAATGTAGAAACCTTAGAAAGAATGCAAACAGATGTTGTTAGTGTAGAAGTAAACATTTTAGCCAGAAAAGCTAGACTAAGAAATGAGAGAAGAGTGACCATTAAAGAATAAACTTCCAATTCAGACACAAAAATAGACATGTTAGCTAAAACTTTAGACAGGATGATGGATAGACTAGACAACATAGATAGAAGACCTCAATGAGATAATCAACAACAAATCAGAAATCCCAATTTTAGGAAAAACACAAATTCGAGAAAAGCAAAAGAAATAGCCCCAGACCAAACAATAAGGCCCCCCTTCCAAGATAACTATGCTGAAATTTCTCAGAATAATGAGAATGATGAGGATGAAATAAATCTAATGGGTATAGATGATGATAGTACTATTTTTCTCACTCAGGAAGATCAGGAATTATCTGAACTCCAACAACTCAAATTAGATTCAAGTGAATCCTTTGATTATAAAAAAGGTTATGATTATGCTATAAATGAAATACACAGTCAATATAACCTTATAAATAAGAAAAAAAATGAGTCTTCTACCAAGAAAAGTTCCCAAACTCAGAATAAGAAAATAGTAGAAGCTCCCGAAACAAAAGTTCTGCAAATTCTCCCAAGGGAAAATAAGCAAAACTCTAGTTCTTCCCAAAACATTTATAGTCCCAAAAATGCATCAAGCCCTAAGATTGTTGATATTACTAATGAAATTTCTCAAGCTACAAAATATTCACAAAAATCTACTACTGCAAAAGCTTCTAATTCTGTCAGAACAACAAATTTAGATCCTAAAATATCCTCTGTTGATCCTAAATCAGTGGATCCAACAACTGCTACTTCAAAAACACCTGCTGATAATTCTAAGTCTGAAAGAACATCTACTGCTTCACAAAAAATTCCTGAAAAGAAAAATAGGAGCAGTAAAACACAAGAAACTCAAACAGATAATGTTAAACCAGTTGAAAATGAAAATAAAATTGTAGAAAAACAGGACAAACCAACACAAACTACAGTTACCAAGGATGAATTAATTCAAATAAGTAAATCACAACCTACATTCAACATACAATCAGAAATTGCAAAGCTAAAAATACTAATTCCTTTAACAGAATTGGTAAAACATGACTTGTATAAATCAACCATAACTGAAACATTAAACATAAACGATGGAGAAGATTCCATAAATATTAATGATGATCAGCCAGAGTTTATTTTTGGCCCAGATGTGAATGGAAAACATGCAGATGGAGCAGTTCCTCCATTTTATATCAGTCGTACCATTCATGATCAAATTTTACACAATTCCATGCTAGATTCAGGAGCTTCCCATAATCTAATGCCCAAAGCTATAATGGAAACTCTGAATTTATAAATCACAAGGCCCTACAAATATTTGTTTTCATTTGATTCTAGTAAATTTAAATGCTTAGGTTTAATCAAAGATTTGTGTGTAACACTAGTTCAATATCCTGGTAAGAGTATATTAATGGACATTGTAGTAGCTGATATCCCACCTAAATATGGAATGTTACTATCTCGCTCATGGGGAGCAAAGTTATAGGGGTCTCTACAATTGGACATGTCTTATGCTACTATATCAGTTTTTGGTCAGCCTAAGAATTTTTATAAGGAAACATTGATGGATTACATGGTTAGTAGTGCAGAAAGATATATAAATTACCCAATTTACTCTACACCAACTGACCTTGATTCTTTTATCTTATGTAACTCTGAAACTAATGAAATCCAAACTGAACTAATAGATAAAAAGAAAACACCAAAAAATGATAATATCTTTCATGAATCCTTATGGCATTTAGACTTTGATGGTTCAGTAAATAAGTTAGGAGCAGGAGCAGGAGTTTGGATAACCAATATGGAGACTAATCACTCAGAAGGCCATGCTTTCAGGCTCAATTTCAAATGTACCAATAATATGGCTGAGTATGAAGCCCTCATTCTAGGACTCCAAATTATTAGGAACTCAGGAGGCAAAAGAATATTAATCATGGGAGATTCAGAGTTGATCATAAAACAAATAAATGGAGTATATTCTGTTTACAATCCTAGATTAAGCCGATACAGAGACACTGTGCTAGATTTAACTAATGATTTATTGGAATGTAAATTTGTTGCTATACCTAGAAAACAAAACATACAGGCCCACTGTCTACAACCTTTGCTAGTACATGCAATTTACCATTCCAACCTAATCACAAATATACTGTTGAAGTCAAGCATAGACCAATAATTCCAGAAAACCTCAAATATTGGCAAATTTTTTCTCAAGATGAACAGATTTACAAGTTTATGAACAATGAAGGTGAATTTCAGAACTGTAAGATAGACACAGATTGTGCTATAGATCAAGATTTAAATTGTGAAATTGATTTGAATAACATAGATGTAAATAAAGTAAAGTTTGCTAAACCAACTAGATTTAATCAATCAGATATAGATAACTTAGAGAAAGTAGAGATTGAAGAAATTATTGATGATGAATCTGACATATTGAATCTTAAGGATAATTTCTTACCCAAAGGTTTAACTCCGTTTGAAGATCTTTTTGACTCAAATGATGTAGCTAGAAAACCCAAAATGGAGACGGTTAGATCTGATATTGAAGAATGCAATATTGGTACAGAGTTAAAACCCAAAATAATCAAACTTTCCAAAACCTTACCTCAACAAGAAAAGGAAAAATAAATTGCTCTTTTAAAGGAATATCAAGATGTTTTTACTTGGAGTTATGAGGATCTCAAATCCTATGATACCAACTTAATTCAACATAAAATTCCAATAAAAGAAGATCAAAAGCCCTTTAAACAAAAGTTGAGAAGAATTAACCCTGTTTTATTGCCTTTGATAGAAAAATAAGTGAAAAGAATGTATGATGCACATATAATTGCACCAATCAGATATTCTGATTGGGTTTCAAACCTAGTTCCAACAAGAAAGAAAACATGAGAGATTAGATTATGTGTTGACTTTAGGAATCTAAAAAAACTGTCGTTAAAAGATAATTACTCTTTACCTAAAATGGATCACATATTACAAAGGGTAGTTGGCACTTCTAGGATTTCACTTTTAGATGGTTTTTTAGGATACAACCAGATTTTATTCTACAAAGAAGATCAAGCCAAAACAACATTTACTACTCCTTGGGGCACTTTTATGTTTGTAAAAATGGATTTTGGTCTAATGAATGCAAGGGCAACCTTTCAAAGAGCTATGGAAATAGATTTTGCAAAGGAAATACATGATTTCTTAGTGATTTACTTAGATGACATTACTGTGTTTTCCAAAACTGATAATGAACACTTGGATCATCTGAGAAAAGTTTTTATTAAATGCAGGAAATTTGGCATCTCTTTAAGCCCTAAGAAAAGTTTATTTGGATTAGAAGAAGGTAAATTACTTAGACACATTATTTCTAAAAGAAGGAATCAGAATAGATCCTGCTAGGATAGAAGAAATTCTTAACATCAGTCCACCAAGAAACATAAAAGAGTTACAAGCCTTTCTAGGTAAGATTAATTTTTTAAGAAGATTCATATCCAATTTAGCTAAGATAATTAGAGAACTAAACAACATGCTTAAAAAAGATTCAGTTCTTAAATGGACTATTGAGGTAAAACAGTCATTTGACTCCATCAAACAAGCCTTAACTAAAACTCCAGCCCTAATAAGTCTTGACTTTAAGAAAGATTTCATAAATTTTTCATTTTCTTCAGAACACACCATTGCTGCAGTTTTACTGCAGAAAAATGACCAGGGATTTGAATAGCCCATAGCTTTCTTTAGTAAGACCCTTAGAGATGCCCCTTTGAAGTACAACATCATGGAGAAACAAGCCTTAGCTTTGGTAAATTCCATTAAAGACTTCAGAGTTTATATTCTCTACTCTCATATCATTGCCTATGTCTCGAATTCTGTAGTAAAAGACATTCTTACTCAGGATGGTCCTGATGGAAGAAGAGGTAAGTGGATTTCCACTATCTTAGAATATGACATAGAGATAAAACCCACAAAGCTCATCAAAGGACAATGATTAGCCAGACTTATGGCTGAATCTAATTGTAATGCCCTAGACATAAATTTTATTGCCCAAGTAGATGATCAGAAAGAGATGGCGACTCCAATGATCAGTGAAGCCTTCTCAAACTCACCTTGGTATACAAATATCATATTTGTACTACTAAACTTACAAGCTCCTCCTGGATTGTCAAGAACCAAAGCCATATTTTTAAAACTAAAGGCAGTAAGATTTGTATTTTAGACAATGTACTGGCGATATCAAAAGTTACTTGAAGAAAAGAAAAAGACTTGGAATAAGAAGTTAGTCAATGCCTTATGGGCGTCAGACTTACTACTAAAAAATCCATTGGTACTTCCCCTTACCAATGTTTTTATGGAATGGATGTTGTTTTTCCATCCTCCCTAGGTGTACCAGTGATGAAAATTATCCAAGAGTTACAAGTTGAAACAAATGAAATTCAAAGAAGGATCGATCAAACTATTCACTTGCAAAAAACAAGGGAAGAAGTTTATATAAAATCTCAAGTCATTCAGGATAAGATCAAGAAATTTTTTGATAAAAGGAGTAAAGAGGATGATTTCTACATTAGAGATAAAGTGTTAAAGTGGGATTCCAGAAGAGAAAACAAAGGTAAACATGGAAAATTTGATTTTCTGTGGAAAGAACCTTATGTGATTTATGGATATAGAGGTAATAATGCTTTCTTTTTTAAAGAAATGGATGGAACAGATCTACAAGAAGGACCAGTAAATGGCAGAATGCTAAAGCACTGCTACTCTCCTAAGTTAAAAAATAGTTATTTTTTATTCACTTTGATCATTGTACATATACATTGCATATTTTATATTGGATTGGATGTTTCGCTAACAAATTTGAAGCTCGAAGAGAATGACCTAAGCTTTGAAAGGTAAATATCATAAGTATGAATAAATTACAGACATCAGAAGATATTTACACGATCATCACGGTCAAATTCCAAAGGCTACTAGTCTTAAAGTTCTTGAAATTTCACCAGGAAATGCCATCCCCATGTGGAGCCACTATTAGGGTCCTATAATAATAGGGTTCATAAATTTTGAATTGACTTTGATAGTCTTGTAAATATGTACATACCTTGATTTCTGCAAGTTGTTTTCCCATATTTTGAAAAAATGAAAAATAATAAAAATCCAAAAAGAGGGTAAAAAGTCCTAAAAGAAAGATCAAAGGACTTAGAAAAATATATATCCCAAAATAAAAAATAGATAAAATAAGACCTAAAAGTGAGAAAATCCAAATGCCACTACTTTTACTTTTACTGCAAGAATAATGATTATGTGCAGAGTGTCAATAAATGCCATAATCCATGATCAGTTAAACAGTCTAATCTTAAATTTTCATGCTTTCAAATTCATGTTTTAGATAGAGAATAAATATTTTTGAAACAGCTTAAACTTGACAAATCAATAGATAGGTAGATAATAATGAGGAGCTCAACAATTTAATCTGAGCCCTCGAATGAAATAAGGTAGACTTAGATAGTTTTGTGCTTTGAAAGAAAAATGTTTTAGGGTTGCAAGCCTAAATGCACCCATGAAAATGAATTAAAAATGTAGATATAAATATGGATAGGTAGAAAGAAGTTGAGCAATCATGTAATAAAGCATCATTGAGCAAAATTACTAATTTCCCCTCCCCTACAAATATTCAGTATTCTAAACTATCAGTCAAAAAGGCTCAGAGCATTTCTCTGACTTTTTTTGGGACCAGACCCAAGGCTCGATGACTGATTAGTTAAAAATATCGAATTCCCACACTAGACCAACATTCATCAACATTTACCCTTCAGTCATAAATCATAATCCCTTTTCCTAATTAAAAACCTATTTTTACTTAGTAAAATCTAAACCCTAAATAACTACTCTCATTCCCTTTCAAAAATCATTCATAAACCCTCAAAATACATTTTATCCAAAGTTAAAAGTGTATCATAAGTTAAAGTGTGGAATAAAATTGCTGGAGATTGTTATAGTCATTTTTGTTGGACTTAAAAGCTTTTGTGTGTCAAATTTCGAGTAGCAGGCTGGATCAAACCAATTGGCATCATACTTTGGGATTCCTATGATGAGCTATTTGGATTGAAGTATTTCCTTACTTGTCATTGTTATCTTTCTTTGTTACATGCATCCATCTATGTTTGTTCTAAAATCTGAATGAATAACTAGGAGTATTACTACAGGATTTGTTAAGAGCGCCATGTTTTTAACTAGTTATCATTTATATGTTTTCCTCTGATTTCCATTGTAGGGAACCCTTAATTTCTCCCTCTCTCGTTTGACCTCTTCCTTCTACTTCATTTTCTGGATCAAAGGATTCTTAATTTCCCTTTATCCTGATCATACCACCTCATAAAAATAACTTTCCAAGATCTTCAAAGGTTATATATCTTGCCCTAAAAACATTTGACCTTTTTCCCTTGATCCCAGTTCTGTTTGCTTGATTTTGGCTCCTTAGCCGAATGGAAAAATAGATTTCCCACTATCCATCCTTTCAAGTGATTTTTCCCACCAAATCTACCAAAACCAAACCAAAGCTGCACATTCATAACTAGCCTAATATTTTACAAATTGAAACAAAGTTAAACTTTAAAGATAGAGCCCTCTCTAAACCCTAGGAAGGCTAGATCCGAGAGTTTGAAGTTTTTTGTGGTTACCTCTAGTTTTCTTTGACTAAAACCAAGATCTCACAACTTTAGAATTACTACAGTGATAACATGGGGTATAGAAGAGGAAGGGTGATCTATAACTTTTGATTCCACAGAAGCCCTAGATGGATTGGGGTAGTATTTTGTTCTTGTAGTGATGGAAATAGGTTCTGTTCCAGCCATGAAAACTTGAGAGTTTCCAGACGAATGAGCTTGATCTACCATTTGGGTTTGCTGAGAAGGGAAAGGTTATTTCAAAATATTTAGAGTCTCTGGTGCACCCTTCAGAAGACAAGAAACTTCGACACGTCAAGGAAAATCCTTGGTGTAATGATCATCATCACATATAAAACAAGGATATTTGGGCTTACGTGTTAAAGAATCGTCAACATATGACTTATTTGAATCCTGTTTAGGGTTTTCAAATTTGGACTTGCATTTACCCTTTTTCTTACCTTTCGAGGATTTATTTGTTTTGGTAGATTGAACAACATTTACTTCAGAGGTTTTACCAGGATTCTCTTGGTTACTTGAAGAAGTGGTGGGCGCAGCGGTAGTAGTGGATTTAGACTTCGAAGAATTTTTAGGCTCACTACTATTAATATGAGCCACTGTCCCAATAACACCATCCACCAGAGGCATATAGGAGACTGAGATCATGCAGGATCATTTTAAGATCGAGGTGCGTCAGTAAATAACTCATATAGAGTCCCATACTGGGAATAAACCAAATTTAGGTATTGAGTTGTGGCAATGACCTCCTCTTCCCTGACACACCCATCCATTGCAAGATATTTAGAAATCCTGGGAACTAATGACTTCGTAAACCATTCAGTCAACAGCTGGTCGGGGATCTCAAATTTTATGAGGTGACGATGATGTCACCATTGGTGGATGTGAGTCACAATTGACTGCTTCAATGAGGTGATAAGGTGGGTGTCAGTTTCATACCGGACATGTAACTGGAAGTGAGTAAGGAAATTCATAGCCAAGGAATTCAAATAAATAAAAAAGTCCTCGAGGGAGTTCAATATAACAGTTGGTCGTGGTACCTGTCAGAGTACGCTAGAAAAGACGAATATGAATAGAATCTTCGACCCAAGAATTAGAAGAGCACCACAAGTGATACGTCATAACATGGGTTTGGGGGCTTCCCTTGATTTTCATTCGAATTTTGGACAATCTCTTGGGATTTTCACTGGAATCGGCGACCAATGCAGCTGATGCTAGATGGGGTCATTTGTAAGATTTAACACATCTAGAAATTCCAACATAGCCACGAATGGAAAGGTTGGATGGTGAAGAAAAAAGGGTCGAGGGCTCCAACCTAGTTGATACGGATTCTGCCCCCAATAGGGCGGATTCTGTTCTGGATACGTATATTACCCCCATTTCTAGTAAGGACCTTGTTGCAAGTATTTTTGGACATAGGGACCTTGTTGAGGTTGTTGTTAAGACCCCTACGAGATTTGAGATTGTGGACCTTGCAGGATGTAGGGTCGAGGGTGAGGTCCTTGTTGAACATGAGGTCCAACCTAAAGTCCCTGTTGAACATAGGATCCAGCCTGTGGTCCCTGCTAAACATAGGGTCCATTCTGTGGTCCTTGTTGAACGTAGGGTCTAGCTTGAGGTCCTAATTAGGCCTACTGGTATTGAGAAATCTGCTGATATTGAGCACTAGGCTGAGGCCCAGACTGGGGTTGTTGGTACTAACCTTGATGAAATGGTTGGTATTGAGCACCAACCTGATTGGGTAGAGGACCATATTTACCCATAAGGAGATTCAGACCAGCTTGGGTGTAAGAACCAAATTGAGGGTAAGTCACAACAACATTCACGGAGGGCTACTGGACATACTGTTGAGACGCGTCCGGTTAAGGAACGTACTGATATTTTACGTTCGGTTGTTGAACATAAGGGATGTTAGGTTGTTGAACATACGAATACGATGTGTTCGGTTGTTGAAGGGGTTGCTGAACCTACGAATACTAAATGTGAGGCTGTCCTACCCTAGGAATAGGTCCAGAATTTGGCTACCCACAACCCAAAAGGGGAGGTACATAAAGAGGATTATACTACCCCCCAGGCACAGATGAAACTGTAGATTGTCCACTCAGTGGTGGAATTGCAGTAATCTTAGATGGCGAGTAGGGAGTAGAGGATCCGATCGAAACATTCATTTGACCAATAGTGACTGTAGGTTGAACAACAAGTTGAGACGCGAAAGGCACATTCGAAATGAATGGGCTGGAAGATGGAGGAATACCCGTTGACCAAACGAGATCCGGGAATAAAGGTGTACCACCGAAAGCTCTAGAAATAAGGTTTCCAAAAGAGGTATTTTTGTGTGGATGCGTAGACGCAACCTAGGTGAAAGGTATTTCGGCCCCGCTACCTGAATCGTGAGGTGTGGAACCAAACAACTTGCTTTCAGAGGGAAACATGGATGAAGGAGATTTCGGGATGTATATGCGAGTGGTTTCCTGAAGAGTGCCTTGACGAATGATCATGAATGGAACATCATTTGCATTGGATGCCATTCATTAGGAAATAACTGACGAAAAGTAGAGAGAGATGCTACTCAGGAAGCAAGAAATGGAATTCTAGGTTGATCAAAAGCTCTATAAACCTGTTGAAGTGAGGCCACAATCATATCGTGAACTGTGAAGATGGTTTAGGGCTTTTCGGCTCATAGTCTTCTGATGTCTTCCAAGGAGAATCATCAGGCGGTGGTCGATATGAAATAGGTTTAACACCAATGACAATCCTAAGTTCAACACCTTGCGCTTCAAGGGGCCCAACTGGAAACTGAGCAACCTCAGGAGGAGGACCTTGAGATCTGTTAAGGGAGGGATGAGGCGAATTCGATGATTCAACCATGATGACCTTTCAAAACAAGATCAAAAAAGGAAGATGTGAAAATTTCGCAATTTACCAAGCAATAATGAGGTTGGAGAACTGCACGGGTAAGATGTTTTCGTGGGCAATTACTTTTAGAATTAACAAAAAATAAACAAAAAAGGGTGTGCTAGGCATAAAGTTTTACCAAGTATTCGTGAACTAAAATATACACCTTGGTGATAAATGATAGAAAAAATGACCAAGGACTTAATGTACTACATCTGATCTCCCTGAATGTTGTGTTCGGTGTATCATGTTTACAACGCGGCCGACTCGATTACCTATGCCAAGATTGCAACCTAATGGTGTCTCCCCAAATATACGTGACAGTACATGGGAGTCCAGTCCATAGTAGTGTTGTCTAATTCATAATTGTTCGATGAGAGCGCCCCAAATATACTTATCTTAGATCAATATACTTCCATACGTGGGACAGGGTATCATCCCCGGGTTGTAACACAAACCGTTAACGACATGTCATACGTTTTACGACACTGGAACACGTCTCTAGCCTAGACCACTAAATGTTCTCGTTAGTTCCAAATTCTCCTTAAGGTAAATTGAGTGACTTTTAATGTTGATATTGAGTTAAGTTTCAGTTTTGGCTCAAAATTGATGTCACTTGAATCCTTATAATGCAGACTAAATGCAAAAGGAAAAAAATTGCATTTCGATGAAACCTAAACTATTTAGGGAAGAAATACAAGAAAAAGTTCAATCAATGCAACAACAACAATTCCCCCCAAACTAGCTCAAAGCTATGAAATGAAATTATTTTAAAACGAATTCACTTTTCCCAAACAAATGCAACTTATTGAAAAATGAAAATACTTCCCTTTTCACTAAGATGCACAATTTTTTTTTAATATAACTTTGAAATGCAATCAAAAGAAAAAAAAATAAACGAAAGAAGAAATTCAATTCCTTTCACTTTTATTTCATTCGAACAAAACAAAAAATGCTTTGAAAAAATGCATGAATGAAATTCTTTTCACTCTCTTTAAAACGATAAAGATAAGCTAAATCAAAACTAAAATGAAAATCACTTTCAATTTCTTTTGAATTTAGAAAAAGGACACACTCTTCTAGAGTTGTGAATCAAACACTTTGTGATCCTATGTTTGACATTAAATTGAAGTTAAGATCAAAGATGCAGTGATGACCAGTGCAAATCACTATGAATCAAGTCAAGAACAATGCGAAAAAAGGTGTTTGAAATGGTGAAAAATCTCCCAACTTACAAACAAATCAAAGAGACGAAAACACTCGCTAAGAGAACACAAGTAAGTCAAACACACAACAAGGAGGTCACTAAGATTCTAGAGACATCCTTCAGGAGCCATAACACACTGGAAAATGAAGGGGAAACCCTAAGTTCTCCTAGGTCTGAGATCAACGCTTCTGTGATAAGAATAAGAATGTTGAAAGGCAAATCAGCACATCTTTACTATATAGAACAACGCTTCCAACACTATTGTGCAAACAAAAAGCACAGTAGTCACTAAAAACAAGGAAAAACAAAAAGGATTTTCACACAAAGACCAAACCTGACACAGTGAAGTGACTATCAAACCTTACACAAACTAAGAGAGGCCTAAGCAAGCTTAGATTTCAGAAATTGGTCAAACTGATCCAAGATCGGTCCAGGGAAGGAAGGCTAAGAGGCTAAGCTCCCCAGTGGAGTCACCAGTTCTATTGTTAAGATAAATCTCCTCTGCGGAAAGAGGTGATATCTCTAGCCCTAGAGTGGGTCTAGCAACATGAGATACTTTCTAATGCAAAGATTTGTTAACTAACATTTACAATGCGACAATAAAAGAGATAAAAGTAACATTTTCCCAACACTACGTTTGAATCCGTTGATGATGACCTTGATCCATGATCATTTTAGGCTCGCTCCCTGTTACTGATGGCACATGAATACCTGCAAATGATCAATAGGCAACAAAAAACGTAATACAATACATAATAATCATAAAGATTAGCTATCTAGTAGATCAAGAATTACCAGAATATTTGCATAAACAATTAGACAATTATAGAAAGAAAACATCATATGTTTTTATTGATGAATATAAAAGGAAGAGCTTACAACCCGGGCCTTGATGTTGGAGGCCTCCTTTCGTGAAAATATGAGTCCTTCATTGAAACTCTAAATCATTCCTTCTCCCGAACACTTAGGCATGATCACAATGCTAGGATGCAAGGGAACGAGAGTTCATACTAGCCTGACAATGACCAACCAAGCTCTAACATTGTTGGGGTGAGGGATATGAATTTATAGGAAGGGAGAAGAGTTTGGGAGCCCATGAAAGGAGGAGGAAGGCCCACTTTCTAAGGGATAAACCCCCATGGATGAGAACAAATATCTAAAATCAAAGAGCTTAACTCTATCACCACCGTTTAACAACGAAATCGTCGCCCTGGAGCTTCTATAGGTCGAAGCTTCTCCTCCATTTGAGGAAACACTTCCAGAAAGGGATCAATGCAGTTTTCCAAGAAATAAAGGCGCTGGCAGCACTAAGCCATAACTGTGAATATGAAATCAACGCGAGCATGACACCAAGAAAAGCGCTGACCCAGGAAACCAGGAATTTGACCAAGTTTCTTCAATAATTTTCCAAGGCAGTTGTCTTTAGATCTTCGAGCGATGTCTTAACATATTTCTGCATGGTGGAAACATTACACAGGATTTGTCACAAGGAATTTCAGGATCAAGGATGGGAAAATGAGCATGGTGACAAATTACTGTGTAACACATATATCAAGAATTACTAATCCTTTAAACAATTGAGCTAATATATCTAGAATCCATTGATGTCAAATAAGATAGCATAAACACACAGGTCCTCAAAATTAATTATGAACTAAATATAGCACGGCCCAGACATTCATTAACATTCATAGACACACCATGTTTCATACCAATCATATGCATAACAGTGATCATCATAATTAATGATTCAAATGGAAAAATTTAATATAATTATTTGTTTGTCTTAGACCGATCGACAACTAAAGGAGGGATTTCCACTCTCCACCCAACCATAGGCCAACTACACTACAGTTTTCTTGCACCTGAACACCCCTGATCCTAAGAAGATTCTTGCATAGGGAATTGACACTAAATAGTTGATTAAACAATCAAAATATGGATCCCACTATCCAAGTTATTTATCAGCAACTCTCTAACAAAAGTATCAATGTGGTTTATTAGTTGTAACTATAGTAAGCACCAAGGTGATCTATCAATTGTCCCTAGTAGTAAGCACCATTGTGACTTACTCTCTCCTCCTAGTTCATTCAAATCGATTCACCCAAGGTTCAATTGGGGTATTCCTCAATCTTAGGAGTTGAAATCCATTATCCAAGTGGTTTATTGGTTGTCTTTTAATAATAAGCACCACAGTGGTTTGAAGTTCTATGTCAATCTGGTTTATCATCTCCTCAACAAGAAACATAGTGACTTAGAATAACCTCTCTTGGTGGTTTATCTAATCTACCCACTAGCCTCATAAGCTTAGATAACACAGTCCAATGGCCTCACATAGTTCATAAGGATTGCACCCAAATTCATAAAGGTTTAACTCATGCATAGGGCTTTCCATAAAATCTCATATATCACTCTTATCTTTCTTTACCAAGTCCAACAACTTCCTCATACTCCTATCATGAACAACAAGAGTGCAACAAGAGACCACCAAAAGACCAACCAAAAAACTAGAGAGAGAGACCATTGTATTTATTTTTGTGCTCATCTAATCTTCTTCCCAGCATCTTTTCCATGTGTTTAAGGAGTCAAAATTATCACTTCCATGTGTCAAGGGGATGTGAACCATCTTTTTCCCCACTTCCTCCAATCACATCTCATAACTCGACTATTAGGAGGTGGCTCACTCATGTCTATGCCATCACCTCCAATCACATTTCGTAAGTTAACTTGTTAGTCATCAACTTACTTAGGTTTGCCACGTACTGGCTCACTGACTTTAGTAATAGTGTGCAACACTGGTCTCATGGCCTTTCAAGCAAGCAAGCAAGCTCCCTCATACATTGAGATCATTTCCCCTACTTCAGTCGACCATCGAAAAAATTAAATTTAAGTTTTTACAACATATTGTATCAACCAACCGTGGTTGTTGCGCCCATGCTCGAATTTCTGTCACATTACAAAAATGTGGTTAAATGCGAGGTTTTTTATAGTATATACTATTCCCTATACTAGATGAAACATGGCCTGGATAGAGCATGGATTTTGTTCTTGGATTTTTGAGAATGTAGCGAAGTAATGACTATCTTTATAGTTTTGATAGATTTCATAGATGGTGTATTTCATCCCGTGTAAGAAGACCAACAATGCCATAAACATCGTTTTTTTTTTTCTTTTCGAGGAAATAATTCAATTACATGGTATACCAAAGCCATGATTTCAAATAAGGATAACAAGTTTCTTAGAATTTTTGGAGGGCCCTATGGACAAAAATGGAAACAATATTTTAGTTCATTTCAACCCATCATCCTCAAACTTTAATGAATTAACATAAATGCCTAACCAAAATTTGGGAAAATTGTTCAGATGCTTAGTTGGAGAGAGGCTAGGGAATGGGATACATATATTGACAATATGTATTTATAGGGAAGACAATATTGAGATTATATATGGGGATCACATAAAGGAGTGATATACTTGATGAACTTGCTTGAAACAAGTGCGAGAAGTACTAATGCTAAAACATTTATAGAATTTATGAAAGAAGTTCATGAGCAAGATAGAAAGCATCTATGGAAAAACGACTTGAAATATAAAGAAGATGCAAATTTGAGGAGAAGAACGAAGAAATTCGTGGTAGGAAACATGGTGTTATCCCATTTAAAGGAGACAATGCCAAAAGGAACATATAAAAAACTAAAATTTAAGAAGATGGGATCTTGCAGTAATGTGAAGAATTTTGAGGTAATGCATACAAGCTTTAGTTATGAAGGTTTGGACATTTCATCAATTTTCAATGTGGTTGATTTGTATGAGTACCACAAAAGTGCTTACGTTGGACAAGAAGAAGCACAAGATCCATATTAGAAAATGCAAATTCCATAAAAGAAATGATGGTTAGGAAAAATGAAAAGACACCAATTTGTTCGATGTTGATGATTATGTGAGATATTAGGTGTACCCGAAGCACTAGATAGAGTTTCCTAATCCAATTGTCAGAGGCACCAATCAATGGGAGAATCATTTTATTGTCCATCCATTGCTATGTAAGAATAATTAGTCTTGTAAATTTAAAATATCAAATTTCCATATTGATGTGTATCATGCGAATTAATATTTTTCTCGATGAACCCCATTTTTCTGGTGTCTTTTTGTTTTCTTGACATTTAATATTTCATCACTAATGTGTGGAAAATCAATAATCACTTCCTTATTTTAGTGTCTCTAATTTTGTTAAATATGCTATAGTATGGATTTGTAAATAGCATGTAGAGAATCCCTATGAGTTTTACTTGTTACATCATTGGTAATTAAATCAAAAACATTTTAATTATACCTTTCTTCTTGCAATTACATTAGATTCATGACATGGACCATGATCACTTTATTTTTCATAAGTACCTAATCACATGTTTTTCTCAATGGAAAACCTAAGTAAATGTATCAACATTTAAACACTTGATATATCCATTCCTAAATTCATGTTTATCCTTATCATATTGAGAAAATTATACATATTTAAGCTATGTTGCAAGGAGACCTATCCTTGCCAAAAATATCCTTATCAATCATTCTCGCATTTCACGGATTTTGGAAATCATAGGAAATATCCCAAATTGTTGGGGACATGAGGACTTGTGGGACATCACCAAGATATTCCAAGCAAATTTCAGGTATGTTGTAGATGTATTTGGGGATGTTCAAGGTGGATTTCAAAGATTTTTTGTACACATTTCGAAGATATTCTGAGCATGTATTTTCAATTTTGACAATGGACATTGATGATTGGAGAATATGATCATTTTTACCATCCATTTTTTTTTCTTTTGTATCACACTAAACCAAAATCTATTGTACAAGATACAGCTCAAATTATGGGGTTTTCTTTCGGTTTCTATTGATTTAACTATTCTCTTGTCCACAACAACATTACAACAAGCAACACCTCCCTGTCAAAACACTAGGAAATGTGATTTCTCAAAGGGCGGATCCTTGTGATTGTTTCTCTCGTTCTTCTCATTTTTTGGGTCGTGTCAACGTTTACATATTGTACATGGATGCCCAAGAGTTTTGTAAGTCCAATTCATCCACCATCCCAACATCAAGCATTGTCAAGACAAACAAACATATAGTAGTGACTGAGATTGGGTAATAAATATAAATCCATATTCAATCACCTTCTTAATCTGAAATATGAATCTATCATATTGCATGTATATTCCAATGTGTTTTGTAGTGATTTTCAACACAACTGTAAAAATATATATAACTAGCTGAGAAGTGAATGTCTTTCAACATAATCATGATTAATAAGAAATATGAGGAAGAAAAGATACTACGAAAACAATTTTGTTTTATAGAACATTTATATAAATTATGCAAAATTGAAAATAGTAACACCTTAAGTTTAGTAAAGTTAAACAATTTTTTTACTCATATTCCAGGGTCAATAATGAAATGCCACTGGCCCTTTTCTTAATTGGCCAAGCTTTTTAAAGTTATATATAATACTAGCTACAAATATTTTGCAAAATTCTTTCTCCATAACTATAAATACTATAAATATTGTTATCGTCAATAGTATGCTCTTTATAAAATTTACAACCCTACCTTCTTTAAAAAATAAAATAAAATGTGATATAGTTATCTTAGGGAGACATCCCCATTCCAAAAACCAATTGAAAAAGGATTTAAGCCTCCCTCAAAAGGTAAAATAGAGTACCATGTTCCCACCCATATATGGTAGGGAAGTAAAATTTTATTCATATACTGTTTGAATGAAGTAAAATCTCATTCTGTAACTTGCCTTACCATTTCCAGCATTTCCACTATATCTTTCATTTTACCATTTCCAGCATTTCCACTATATCTTTCATTTTAGGTCTTGACTGTGGAGATGAACTAATGCAACTGAGAGCTATTGTCAGCATTGAGATCATCTCATTTTGTATTTGAAGGGAAAAGTTGTTGATGCTTGTGTCAAAAATTTGTACCCATGTTTCCTCCCGTGAGAGAGTTGATTGAACCCACTCTGCAAGATCCATTCCATCGGTGACGGGAGGCCTCCTAGTCAGTAACTCTAGCAGAATGACCCCAAAGCTGTAGACATTACCGGCAGCAGTCACTTTCATAGTGTATGCATATTCTGCAAACATATTCAATAAGCACCAAAGTCAATACAAAACCTTATCAAATAATTTGCTCCCAAATGCAGACATTGAAGTAAAGAGAAAGGAAGATTCAAAACAAGCAACCTTGTTGACTATATTTCTGCTACAGCTGCTAAATATGTGAAGGAAACATATACACGGCTTCCATGCACAACAAAGTATGGCATTTCATAACATGGATCTCTGCTAGATGAAAATCTAAAATTAAGTCAAAAATTTTAGGATGCAACAAGTTTTACATCGGCAAAGGAAAGGAAAATGTGGATAAAGGGAATTAATTGAATCATAAATTCCTTGATAATGTGGATATTTTTGAGCCTCGTCACTTGGAGGACATGGGAGCAATTCATCAAAGCATAACAGTAAAGAGTATGACTTAGAGTAACGGGGCTAGTTTCATAACCACTATAACTTCTATGTGCCTAGGTATGGGTCCCATCAAAGCATAACAGTAAAGAGTATGACTTAGAGTAACGGGGCTAGTTTCATAACCACTATAACTTCTATGTGCCTAGGTATGGCTTTCTGTAGACACAGGTTAGTTGAGGGATTTGAACTCAAATCACTTTGATCATAATACTTTGATTTACATGGACTTGCCAGTCGAGCTGCCCCTTATCGTCTAAATTTTATACTATAATTTTTTGTGAGATCACTAACATTTGTTATTTGAAATGCATTTTTTTATTATATACATGGATTCAAATCCAATATCCCTTAGAGCACTGACTCTATATAAACTTAACAACTCAACAATTTTTTACTGGATTTTGAGCAAAGTTCATGTGACAATATACCCAAAAACAAAAAACACATTGAACATTTGAATTCCTCTGAAACTTGTTAAATAAAACATCTCAAGAAATACTTAAATAGGAAAATCACTGCCAAGAAGGTGAAATTAGGTCAAACTGAATTAGTATATCAGTTAGACTTAATCAAACTCGCCTACTTTGGAATGTGAATTTGACCAAATATGACTCACTTTAGCCCATAAAAGCAGACTCGTTTCAGAACTGGGTCGGACTGCCTGAGTGTACCAAATCTTGTTTCACTGGTTTGTAATCTTCTCTTCTTGTTATCAACATTTTGACTAAAACAACTGATAGTAGCAATTTATAGCCGAAAAAAAATGCGAATATTTTTCTAAAATCCAAAAGCATTTTGTGATAATAGCTTCTACCCTTAAAAACCTCTAATACCAACCAAGTATATGGTAAGAATTTTGCAGACATTGAACTCTTAAGTCCTAAACTCATCTTCACAGCATAATTCACTAATTGGCAATGTGATACAGACAATTCAGTATGGTCTCTCTTATACAGACAAAATAACTATAAAACACCCTGTTGTGCATATCTAACGTTTTGGCATAAATGAGTAGGTGGAGCTTACCTGGAGGGACGTATCCAAATGAGCCAGCAATTACAGAAACGCTCCCTGTGCCCTTGGAAGGATCGATAATCTTGCAAAGCTCAATATCGCCTATTTGTGCCTCTGTTAACGGATTCAGAAGAATGTTTTTGGCAGAGAGATCAAGATGGAAGATTGGTTGTTGACACCCTTGTAGAAAAGCCAAACCTTTTGCTACGCCTACAGCGATGCTGCAACGAGATGGCCAATCCAACACAGAATCAGGACTAGTGTGAAGAATGTCCGAGAGGCAGCCTATATGAACGTAGTCATAAAAAAGGTAAGCACAATATGTGTTTAGAACATGTGCCAAGGGTGTCACGATATTGGGATGCCTTAGCCTCCCTTGCTTCTCCAGTTCTGTACCAAGCTTTCGCAAGTTTCCCGAATTGAGTGCTAAACTTGTTCTTTAGGAAGACATTTGCAGGGTTTAGAGTGGCTTGAACACCCTTTTCAAAGTCGATCCTTGGCCTGTGGATACTTTCTGGGTTAATAACATGGCCTTCAATCTTGCGGCGAAAGTATTTGCGTGCCACAATGAACAATGCAACTACCCCAATTCCGAAGACAGCACCTGCAACAACAACTCCAATGATCAAAATTGCCGAGTTTTTTTTCCTTGCAAAGGTCGCAGCAGCAGAACCGACTTGCCCAGTAGTATTGAGACCAGGGTTTCCTGTATCAATAACTATCAAACCTTTTGTAGAATTTGGAAATTTTGGAAGGACGCCTGTTAATCTATTGTTTGAGATGTTCAACAATGTAAGACTGCCCATAGCTATCAAGGAATCGGGAACTTCTCCAGTCAAATTATTGTCGGAAAGATCCAAAATTTCTAGCGTGTTCAAACTGGAAAGAGAAAATGGGATTCCCCCCTGTAGAGAATTGCAGCTGAGATTGAGTTGAATTTGCAACTTTGTGACGGATCCAATTTCTTGTGGAATTGTTCCACTTAGATTGTTGCCACCCAATTGGAGCTCTAACAAGGCCTGGCTGTCTCGAACACTCCTTGGAATCGCTCCTGTTAGCTTGTTGTTCTGTAGACGCAAATTTTGGAGCTTCGAAAGATCGAAAATATTTGAGGGTATGGGTCCTGATAGAAGATTGCCACTCAAATCGATATATGACAAGTTAGATAAAGTTGACAGTATATCTGGAATGCTTCCATTAAATTTATTGTTAGGCAGTTTCAACACTTGCAATTGCATTAGTGAAGGTAGCTGAGTGGTTAAGGAACCTCTCAAACTGTTGTCGCTAAGATCAAGTAGTTGAAGAGAGTTACAATTTCCCAGCTGTTGAGGAATCTCGCCATCTAGTAAGTTGTCATTCATTTCTAGGTAAGTCAATCCAGACCCATTCCCAATTGTCAAAGGGATATTTCCTTGAAGAAAATTGTGGCCTAATCGCAGCCTATACAAGTTTCTCGAAAAATTCTGAGGAATCTGTCCAGTGAGCAAATTCTGAGTAAGGTCCAGAGTCCGCAAGTTGCTCAAAACAAAAATTTCTGGAGGAATGTTTCCATTTAACCTATTGTAGCACAGATCGAGAAACTGTAATACTGTGAGCTTAACTAACTGAACAGGTATTCTTCCGGTGAGCTGATTCTTATTTGATGCGAAGCGTGTCAACTTGCCAAGTCTACTCAATGATTCAGGAATCATTCCAGATAAATTATTTGATGACAGAATCAGGGTGCTTAAGGAGGTAAGTTTCCAAATAGTATCAGGTATTTTTCCATTCAGCTTATTGAAGCTGAGGTCTAGATAAGTTAACTTGGTGCAGTTCACAAGCACTTCGGGAAATTCACCCCCAAAACCATTTTCAGAGAAATCTAATTTTTGTAACGACCCCAGACTTCCCAACAATGAAGGAATTGGACCCACGAAACTATTGTATGTCAAATGGAGCTCTGTCAGTTCTGTCAAATTCCGGATTTGTTGGCCAAACTGCCCTAGGAATCCATTGTGAGAGACATCCAGGAGCTGCAATTTGCGCATCGGTACAAGCGAAGGAAGGGGGCCTACCATTAAATTGGCGCTGATGTTAAGGGAAACCAAGCTGGTGCAAGCCTTGATATCATTATCAGATGGGGTTGACAGAGAATTGTTGGAGACATCAAGGACTTGAAGGGCTGGAAGCTGGCATACAGACTGCCAAGCATTGCCCTTCAGCCCAAAGCCGGACATATGAAGCTCAGTGACACTGCTCCCATTGGCAGTGCAATTCACACCACTCCATCCACATGGGTTATCAGAATTTGCAGTCGTCCATGAGGACGAGAAGGATAACAGGTTTTTCATCACCTTTGTTTGTTGGTCATTGAGACAAATTCCAGAATCCAAACATAAAAGAATGAACAGGAGACTGAGAAAGAGAGAACATGTGCAAGAATACCTCATTTTTCACAGCAATGAACGAAGAATGAGTGCAATTCCTGCTTCAAACTATTTGTTGGGCATCCGTTTTCTGCATAGATTTCCTCTCAGGCGCCCTCTCCGGGTCCTGAATGATATTTTATTATTGGGTATGCTGAGTTTCCATTGTTATTCAATGGGTGTCATTTTCAAAATTCAGACCCATTTTCAAAATTCAGAAAATCCAAGAATTGAAAAAAAAAGAGTGAAAACCTTCGAGTTTTGGGGAAGGTGTGCGGATGCCTGGCAACGCGTAGAAGGTTCGGAGCAATGGGGTCCCATACTTGCAGACTGCTGACTTGAAAATGTGTATGCACTTGACCTTGACTTTGAGTTTTATCCATTCACCTTGAATGCAAGTTTAAACCTCATCGTTAGCCACCTTGGTATGTTGAGTTAAGTGTATTTATGTGCGTTGACCAATATGATATAACACAGGTATGACACATTAGCGAATGCGTTAACTGAATATTTGACCCAAACATTTAAGGAAAATTATAAAGTTAACTTTGCTTTTTTTTTTTTTCTATAGTATTAATTTTTATTTATTTTTTAACATTTGGATTGGTTTATGGGCATTTGCCAGACCTCGGTGACTGTGATTTTCAGTTGTTTCAAAGCTTTGGTACAATTATATTTTTTATAAAATTGTGTGTAATCTGTTTTTTTCATATGCGATCATGAACGCTGTAGTCTTAAAAAAATCTACAGAATAATATAGAAATTTTGGTCTGAATATGGAAAAGTTTTGTAATTTTTTTTGAAAATATAGTTTATAGTAGTTAAATTTTAGTATTTTTGGTGTTATAAGGGTTTTTTATGGTGCTGAATCTATTTCCACCATCAAAAATGCAATTCAAACACTCCAACTATTTGATTTTTTGAAAAAAAAAATCACTGATCCAGGCGAAAAAAATATTACCTTCTAAAAAAATCAATTCTTTTGAAAAAATTGATGTAAAATCTTGATTTTTGTTATTTAAACTAGTTTTTTTACTCTATTTATGGATTCAATATCTTGAAAACCCCTAGAGTACTTGGATTGTGAAGGGGTTACCATCAAGCTTGTGATTTCAATAAATTTCTACCAGATTTTAAAGAAATTAAACTTGAAAAAACCTGAAATACCTCCAAAAAGTCTCAACTCTATATATGAGTGGTAAAAAATTTCAAATAATTAATAATTATTTATGAAGGGAGTTGAGCCTATGATGAGTGCTATAACGGCCCACCTCATGACCATTTAACCAAGACCCCACAGACTCAAATAACTAATAATTATTTATGAATATTTTTTTGAAAAAAATATAATAAATAAAAAAGTAATTTTGTCACAAAATATATATATATATATATATATATATATATATATATATATATGATGATAATGATTAACGTCCACTAAGACCATATATATATATATATATATCCATTTTATTTTAAACCCTTTATTTTTTATTAAGTATATTGATTATTTGGTTATAATTGTCCACGTTTGCACTGTTAAGACACTCCTTGATGTGAAGTTAGAGTTCAATTCCCTGCCCCAATAGAGGTGATGTATTTGGACATGATGATGAAGATGTAGTTCTAGGCAGTTTACAAACAAAAATTATTGGGTTATAATTCTATAAACTTATTATAATATTATTAGTTTAATTAAAATTAAAAAAAAAAAACATGATATTTAAAATAAATTATTTTTTATTATTTTAATTTCTTTTTTGCAATGTAAATTTTAGTTATGCACTACAGGGATCACACTATAAATAATAATTGAAATTTTTTTTACTTTTAATAAGTGCAACAATTACTTCTCATGCCTATTTCCATTTCTTTAAAAGTCCTATAAGTCAATTTCAAAAATAATTTATAAGTAGCATGAAACAAGGTATGCAAGAAGTTGTTGAAGCAAGGTATGCATGAAGTCGTTGACTTTAAATTTATTTAATTATTAACATATAATAATAATAAAAATGATGATGATGATGATGATGATTAACGTTTGTTGAGACCAATGCGACCTATCGGACCTCAAAAAAGAATCTAAGTTTGAGTCTTCAAAATCTTGTTTCTATGATCAAAAAGAAGGGAAAGAAGCGCTCCAAGATCGCTATAGGTGGGTTGGCTTAATAGGTCAAGAAGATTGGAAGTGTAGTAAATGTTAAGGAATTGAGAGCGAATGTGAGTAAGAGTCGGGCAGTCTAAAAGGAAGTGCTTTTCATGTTCCACTTGTTTAGTATCGCAAATCTGACAGATTCTATCATTCCAGAGAGTGTAGCTCATGAGAATTAGTTCTTATCCTAGTGATGTTAATTTTTTTCTTAGTGTTGGTCAACACAAAGAGATAATTTTGATTATCAAGGGTGGGGTTGATCACCTCCTTATAGTATCGAAGCTTCCTTTTACTTTCCAGCTCCTAATCCTCCCACAACTTGTCCTTAAACTTGGAGGTAATAGTGTTTTTAACACTATATTTGATTCCCATACTGAGCTCCTCCTTAATTCTCCAATGGTTGAGCCAAGACTGGGCATCCTTATGCCACCCATGCTTGAGGCGAAGGTGGGGCTTTTGACTAATGTTAGAGGCAATTTTGGGGAGCCTTTTGGATTCCATGCTGTAAAGCTTCTTCTTATATATCAAATATCTAAACATAGTCATACTTTCAATGGGGGACAAACCAACTTCGATCAAGAGGATAGGATAGGGAGTATTTCCCTTGATCTTTAGGTTGTAGGTTATGAATTGTTTTTGAATCATCTCAATCTTCCTCCATGTCTCTCTAGATATACTGCAACCCCAAATTCACATATGTATAAGACAACAGGGGTGACGAGAGTCTCAAAGAAGAACCTCTTTTTACTCCAAATGTAAAGATCGACTAACTTACAATTGATTTCAAGCTCATAATAAGTTTTCCATCCTCCAATAATGCTTTTCTCGATGTTATAATTCCAATTAAGTTGATGAGGAAAGTCAATGCCCAAATATTTGTAAGAAGAAACCTGCTCTAAGCACTAGTTATTATACACGAAACTTCCATGGGTGATCTTTTTGGATATAATGATCATGGCTTTGGTCTTGCCGATATTAACTGTCATACCCATCTTGGAGCAGTAGACATGAAGAGTATGAAGTTGTCTGTCAAGGTTATCATTCCTTTTTGGAGGAACAACGATATCATCGGCATAAAGGAGAAAAGTAATGAGAACAATAGCAAGCACGATGCCCTTGCATCCCACAGATTCCAGACACTCCTCTAGCTTCTCGATGTATATGCCAAAAAGGGTAGGGGATAAGGGACACCCTTGCTTAACTCTGATATAGCATTTAACGTCTTTAGACCACCCGTCATTGGTCTTAAGCTTGGCAGTGACTGTCTCATAGAGACAGATCACAACAATTCTCAAATGAGGAGGGACTATGATCTCTTTAAGTCTCTCCCACAGCTTATTTCGAGGAACAATGTCAAAATATTTTCTAAAGTCCACAAAATAACAAAAGATATCGGCTTTACTATTGCGACATTCCTCCGCAATGATTCTGAGAGTGACAAGATGGTCGATAATCGAGTAATGTCTCCTAAAATCATCTTGTCCTTTAGCTATATAAGCGTAAAATTATATATTTAATTATTAACATATTATAATAATAACAATATAAACCTAAAATACAATTTCAATAAACATAAAACATAATTTTGAATTTATATATAATATAGTTAATTTAAAAATATATTGAGAATTTAAATTTTTTTATTTATATTGAGTAAATATTTTGAAAATATTTATAATAATGAAGTATATAGTTGTTTTTTTAAAATAATTTTTAGTAATACTATTTTTTTTTAAGAAATAAATTTGTTTTTTAAAATAATTTTTATATTGTAATTTTTTATTTATAATTGTTTTCAATATATAAACTTTTCTTTTATTTTCATTTTTTTTTAAGCTACGAGTTCCATCTCATATATACTTACTTAAAATTAAATGAGCAATGATTAGAATTCCACCAAAAATATATAATCAATCTTATACCAACGTCGCTTTAATGCAAGATCAATGATTTACAACATCAAGTCGCTTTAATTCAAAATCAGTGATTTACAAAATTGTTTTTTACAAAAGTATTGTTGTTAGAGTAAATAAAAAAATGTGTTTCTTATTATAGTATACAATAGTATATTTGATGGAATATAAAAATTGGTGAAATTTACAAAATAATTAAAATAATAATTTAATCTCCTTGTAAACCATAAGCTTATTTAAATGTAAAATAATAATAATTTTTATTTATACATCACTATTGGTATGATAATAAATAATATTGATTATTATTTTATTCCAATATATTATATTAAGAATCATCTTTATTTTAACTATTATTATATTATATCTTGTAGTTGTTGAAAAAAATTAAACAATAACTGGATTACAAAAAATATCACAAAAGATTTAATTTAAAAAAATTCAGTTTAAATTTTTTGCAAAAAATACATACTTCAATCCAAAACACTTACTTAAACACTTTAAAAAATTCGAGAGAAAAATGTCTTATAAAAATGAAACCAAGCTCAAAATATTTACTTCAACTCAAAACACGTACATACCTCTAAGAAATTTCTTTTGAACGTACGTCCAATAAATTTTTTGAAGTTCAAAACAATTTTTTGCAAAATCAGGCCGCCTCCAAGAAATGTCTTCCAAAAAAATTCTTTAAACCCAAAACAATTCTTTGTAAAATCAGTTTGCTTCCAAGAAATGCTCTTAAATCCAAACTTTGAAGAAAAGTTTTTAAACCCAAAGCAAGATCTTTGTAAAATCAGATGAAACATATATTTAATGTTAAATGTTTTTATTGGATAGTTGAATTATAATTGGCATGGCATGTGAAGTTTTTAAAACTCAAGTTTTGGATGGTTTCAATCTACATTTTGCATGTGATATTTAGTGAACTATAAATGTTTAATGTTTTAATGTTGCACGATATATAATCAAAAGGTTTTTAAAACTTAAAGTTTTGGATGGTTTCAATCTACATTTGGCACATGTGGTATATAATTTGTTAAATGTTTCTATTGGATCTAGTTGAACTATAATTGGCATGGCATGTAAATTAACGATATATATAATCAAAAAGTTTTTTAAACTCAAGTTTTGAATGGTTTCAATCTACATTTCGCATATGATGTTTAATGTTTTAATGTTGCACGATATATTATCAAAATTTTTTAAAATTTTAAAGTTTTGGATGGTTTCAATCTACATTTGGCACATGTGGTATATAATGTTAAATGTTTCTATTGGATAGTTGTTCACTATAATTGGCATGGCATGTCAAGTAATGTTGCACAAATCCCTTTTGGATGGTTGAAGTACATTTGGTATTTTAAGATTGCTTTTGATCTCTACATGTAGTCTTGTTTGAATGAAAAAATTTCCAATAGGAAGAACATAGCTTTTCAATGCAACTAACCATGTATCAATTGAGCTCTAATTGAAAAAAGAGTTTAAAGAAGTAGATATATGTACAAATTATCCCTTTAATTTTGATTGGAAATATGAGTCTAGTACATATATATGTTTGTTGAATTTAGGTCAATGTCGTTAATGCACTCAAATAGGTAGCCTTGTCAATTTATTTACATTGTGGAAACTTTTTACCAAAAAATCCAACTAGTTTTTCATCAATGCACATAGAAAAACTACTTGGAACAATTAATTGCATTCTAGAACATATCTACATCCAATACAAGTAACATTTTTCATCAATGCACATTGAACATATCCGACCATTGCACAAACAAATTTTGTACTAGATTTTCAATTAAGAATAGAGATGTGGGTCAAATCCCACCAAAAGTCGGGGAAGTGCTCCGAGTCTCTTGTCTGAAAGGAATTTTCGTACAAAACTATATTGCAGATGATTTATTTACATTGTGTCCATACTTTTTACCAGAAAATCCAACTAGTTTTTCATCAATGCACATAGAAAAACTAGTTCCAGTTAATTGCATTCTAGAACATATATATTGAGTACGTACAAATAATTTTTCACCAATGCACATAGTAAAACTAGAACAATTAATTTCATTCTAGAACATATATATATATATATAAATATATATAAATTTTCATCAATGCACATGTATAGAAAAGCTACTTTCAATTGATACTAGAGCACGTGCTTGTACCCAAACAATTTGTACATGTGCAAACACTTGAACAAATAACATAAGCAACTCAATTTTTAGTTGAGTACTGGAAGTTCTAAAACATATTTAATCCAAAGATAATAAATTGTTGGACAATTCACTCAAAAAAATTCTAATGGAATTCCATCTTCAATAATCTGTTCATGATCGGATTTTGACATTTTCTATCTCTTAATTTTCGATTTTTTCTTTGATTGAACTTCTATCAACTTTATGCGTGCTACACACACCAAGTGACTATATTGACAACTTATGGAATCAAGTTCATAGTCTTCAAAGTAAACAAAGTCTCCACTTTGATGAGTTTGTCTGAAAAAATAACATTTCAGTATAACAGACCCTCTGTCATATTGAAATCCGTGATCATTATAGTTTTGTAATAATTTCATTTTTCGTTCAGTGCAACGCATCAAATAATACTTCACATTTTCATCGTTGTCAATAGGTGAAATTACAACAAAAACATCTCCTGCACAATAAAATAAATTTAACAAAATTATGAATATTTAAATTTATTTCTAGATCTTTAAATCATTAGAAAGTAATTCAAATGTTACCTTCTCTAACAAGATCAGAAACTCGATCACCATCGGATGATATTGTAGTTTCCTCTGATTCCATTTCTTCAAACATTTCAACAGACATTTTCCCTTTGTATTTAGCTCTGTATGTTTCCAATCGTTCACATACATTTTGTTTTCACAAACGTCATTGGATTTTGTGTTGTCTATGCAAACATCACAAAAACAATAATATTTTCTTTTATCCAATGCAAACACATTTCTGGACGACTTTGTTTGAATTGAATGCAATTTTCGAGTCCCTTTTATTGTTTCAACGTCACTTCCAATTGATCTATCTACGTCTTCGATCCCAATATGCCAGAAAAACCTTTATATGGAAAATTAGAAGAATAATTTGTAAATATGATATCAAAATACAATCAAAGATAATCATTGCATGATAAATGTACAATGTTTAAAATTATATTTCCAATATAAATTAAATTGAATGTACCTTCGCACTTCTCTTGATGGGTTTCTCTCATGGCTTAGAGCAGCGATGCACCATTGAACAACTTCTTCAGCGTTCACAAGTCGGCTTGCAGAGTGGTTCATTTGATATCTTCGAAGTACTCATTTTATGCATGCTCCTACACCGTCATGTTCTCCTTTTCCATGGCCAATCTCAAAGAAATTCCAACAATGTTTAATGCAGGTTTTCTTATGAAGACACAGCAAAATGATGATAATGCGAATTTGATTTCCCTACGCCTCAGATTTCCACCATATGTGCTTCATTGAATGTTATTCATAATTTTTCAATGAATCATAAAATTTTCCAAAACAATGTATTTGGGAAAAAATGCGAGAGGGGGGGTGAATCGGTATTTCTGCATATTCAAAGCTTTTACTTTTCTTGCTTCTAAAGCCCATCACGCTACTTTCACGTCCTGAGACTGCATATACTCTGTGGATACCCTTTATATGAAACTCGCGTATACACAGAGATCTAATTATGTCAATAATTCTTCACTTATATCATTCCATCATTCATTCATCAGATGTTCTATAAATAGTAAACATGTGCAGTAAGAACATAATAAACCATTACACAAAGCATCACACATGAACACCAAGATTTTAGGTGGAAACCCAAGTCGGGAGAAAACCACCGCTGCCGTTGCTCAGCCTTCAATATTTTATTATAAGGAAAACATCTTACAACATATGTACTGGCGCAGACTCATACCAGTACGCAGGCACCAACCTGCGCTCGTTTACCAGCCTCTCCTAGAAGGGAGCTACAACCCCCTGACTGAAGTCTACAACCCTCAGCACCTCTATGGACCATGTTTCATCAATTTTCACACTGGATCCAAACAACTTCAATAGAGCACAAATTGCAGGCCTTGTTTCATCATATTTTCAAACTGAACCCACTCCACACATTTAAGCTCAAACATAACAATTCAAACAACCCAGATCAGGAAGAATTTATCATCATCAGATAGCAGTAACACATCAGAACAGATCAGACATTTTATACTTCAGACTTCAGCAAGCCCTAGCTTTTCATACGCGCTTTCCTTTCACTGATCCCGCGTATATACGCATCTTATACCATACAAACCCACGTATACTTCTGTACATATTACAGAGCTAATTTCACTGCGCATACACACTTTCTCTTCAGTTAATCTGCGTATATACGCGCTTCCTCTGCGGCGAACTAGCGTATGGTTCTTCAAACATTTAGGTCATTGCAATTCTTCAAAACAGATACATCAGACAGATTTAACCCTTTACTTCAGACAAATGTTCACCTCATTTCAGATCTAATCATTCCACAAACAGATCTAGAAGATACGAATACATTTCAGATCTAGATTCCCTTCTTCATCATTTTCTTCATTGGTGCATCATACATTCAGATCTATCATTCAACTGTAACCCTTTCCATTCAGATATACTTCAGAGAGAAGTATTCGTTCAAGCTCAGACATCTTGCACCCGCACTCATGATTTTCATAATGAATTTCTTCTCTTTATATAGGTTTACCCTTTTTCAATACCATGAGCCAAAACCACATTACTTCCGATGGTATTCCTGGACGGGGTCATTTAGACGAAACATTACCCAATACAATGGGTCAATACCATGGAGGTTACCCCTGGTTTTGCACTTTTTGAGCGCTTTTGCCCATACGCGACTTGGAACGTTATTTCCCGCGTGCATACGCGACTTCTCCTAGACAAATCCGCATATGCATTGAGACATACTCTTTTCACCATAGATCTAGCACATACTGAATTCCTTTCTTCATTACCTTCTGTACTTACTGTAGATACATCAGATTTTCATCATTTAACAAGATCATCAAGACGTATTCCATCAAGCACAACTTCATCAAGTAGGTTGCCATCATCTTCATCAAGTGGGTTGCCATCAAGAACAACACTCTGCATCATATTGCCAACAGTCTCCCCCTTTGGACTTGATGGCAACCACGATGGTGTTTGATCACTACAACAGATAGATACATTAAAAATACAATGACACCATGTCACTCTCCCCATTCTTTGACACCATTCGATTCCTTTAATCAAACACCATGTCTCTCTCCCCCTTTGACATCAAGGGCAAAAGGCGGATCAAAACCAAGGTTTTTCTCCTCATGTAGAAGGAAGAGTTCTGTAGATCTGATGGATACTGAAGTGACCAAGCTCCCCCTGAGCTCATGCGGAATCGTCAAACATATTTTTCAATGAAGTACATGACTCTATGACCTTCCTATCACCAAAGACTCATACATACATCAAAGATCCATCCAAGTGGATTTACATAAGAGACTCAATTACCCAACCAAGTGGGTTTACACATTGTGACTCAGCTACCCAACCAAGTGGGTTTACAGATTTTGACTCAACTACCCAACAAAGTGGGTTTACAAAATGAACAAGTCCTTACATGACTGAATATTACAATTTTACACCATAGGTCTCAACATGATCTTTTCATCAAATTACAAATATGAATTTTCATGACCAAAACCAGAAAGACCTCAAGAGAGATCATCTATCAGAACCATCATAATGCCAACAATGCATTATACTCAGCAAGGCTAGGGCTCCCCCTGAAAATGTGCATCCAAACATCCTTTCCATATGACCTAGGCTCCTCCTTAGCTTGTGCAACCTGAACACCTTCAACAGAAAGTCATTGGCAACAATCTCTGCATGATTTGTCCTTATCTCTGAATTATAAGACTTTCATCTCAGCAACGAATACTCTTCATCAACAAGCAAACATGACTCATCCATAATCCTCAACATAAGAAACCATGTATCATTTCATTAGCATGAGTATAACCAGAATAATGCTAACAGTACACTCATTAGCAGTCAGACTGATGCTCCCCCTGAACCTCTGCTCCTGATCTTCAGCTGTCATCCCAATTTTCTTATCATTAATGCATACGCGACTGTGTCTGTTGGAACTCGCGTGTATACGCGACTTTTGTTCATATAACTCGCGTATGGAAAGTGAAGCATAGAAATTTTCACATTCCTTCATCTCCCCTTGAACTTGTCCTTCCTGTACATGTCTTCTTCATATCAGATGTTCTGTCGTAAATACATATAACCAAAATAATCAAAATAGAACTGAAAAATGCTGACCCTAACCAAAATTGTCAGCAACTGTCCATACGCAAATTTCTGTGAAAATACTCGCGTATATACGCGACTGTGTTTCAAGAAACTCGCGTATCCAATTTAATCTTCTGAAATTAAGTAGATTTGTTCTTCTGACTAGCAGAGACTACTCCCAGCTTTTGTCTTAGATACTCGAATGCTTCCCTGGGCAGAGGTTTGGTAAAGATATCAGCAACTTGTTCTTTGGAGGGAACATACTCCAACTTCACCTTTTGTTCAAGCACTTGTTCACGTAAGAAGTGGTACTTGATGGGAATATGTTTGGTCTTTGAATGCATAACAGGATTCTTTGAGATACTGATGGCACTTGTATTATCACACCTAATGGAGATAGGAGGTGTACATTTGATTTGAAAATCTTGCAAGGTTTGCATCATCCAAAGGAGTTGAGTGCAACAAGATGCAGCAGCCACATATTCTGCTTCTGCTGTAGATAATGCAATAGAATTTTTCTTCTTGCTGAGCCAAGATACTAATCGGGGTCCCATATAGAATGCACCACCACTAGTGCTTTTCCGATCATCAACATTTCCAGCCCAGTCTGCATCAGTGTAAGCATGAAGAGTAAGATCAACATTCTTTGGATACCATAATCCAAAGTCTTGAGTTCCTTGTAGATATTTGAATATTCTTTTGACAGCCTGAAGGTGAGACTCTTTTGGATTAGCTTGGAATCGTCCAACAATCCCAACTGCATGCATAATGTCCGGTCTAGTCCCAGTGAGATAAAGTAGGCTTCCTATCATTGATCTATATTCTGGTTGATTCACCGTGGGAGAATCATCATGAGAACTGAGATTACATCCAGTTATCATTGGTGTACTTACAGGTTTGCATTCTTCCATGCCATACTTCTTCAGAATTTGCTTAAGATATTTTGCTTGTGATAGGAATATACCATCTACAGTTTGATGCACTTGCAAGCCAAGAAAGAATGTTAGTTCCCCAAGTAAGGACATTTCAAATTCTTGTTGCATGACAGAAGCAAATTTTTGACTCATAGATTCTTCGTTACTCCCAAAAATGATATCATCAACATATACAACCACAATCAATAGTTTATCATTTTCAACTTTTGTATATAAGTTGCTATCAGCAGACCCCTTTGAAAATCCTTGTTGATGAAGATATTTGTCAAGACGATAATACCAAGCCCTTGGAGCTTGTTTGAGACCATATAGAGCCTTTTTAAGTCTACAAACAAGATTTGCATCATTTCCCAAAATGAATCCTTCCGGTTGTTCTATATATACTTCTTCTTCTAGATCATCATTAAGAAAAGAAGATTTAACATCCATTTGATAAACTTTGATTTGTTGATAACTTTAAAAAGCAAGAAACATTCTGATGGCTTCAAGTCTAGCTACAGGAGCAAAATTTTCTTCAAAGTCTATACCTTCTTGTTGAGTATACCCTTTGCAAACCAGTCTAGCTTTGTTTCTTACAACATCCCCATTCTCATTTAACTTGTTCTTGAAAATCCATTTAGTTCCAATGAAATTTTTATCATGTGGTCTTGGTACCAATTCCCAAGTATCATTCTTTTCAATTTGATCAAGCTCTTCATTCATGGCTTGCTTCCAACATTCATCTTTGCTAGCTTGATTGACATTGTGTGGTTCAATTGTGGATAGAAGTGCCAGATGACTAGAAGATCCCATAAGAGTTCTCCTTGTTCGTACACCTGATTCCTTGTCTCCCAAAATTTGAGATTCAGGATGATTCTTTTGAACATATCTGGATGGAGCTTTTTCAGATAGATCATTTTCAGATTCTTCATTGGATCCACTGTCTATATCATTTCTATTTTATGTAGAAGGACAAACGTCACCATCATCTTCTTTTGTTTTTTGTTTTTCTTCTTTAGGAGCTGCAGGAGACTCATCAATAACAACATCAATACATTCAACAATCTTTCGAAGCCTTTTATTGAAACATTTGTATGATTTTCTTGTAGATGAGTAACCAAGAAATATCCCTTCATCTGATCTAGGTTCAAATTTGCCAAGCTTTTCATCATTATTTTTGATAAAGCATTTTCTCCCAAAAACTCTAAAATGCTTTATAGAGGGAGAATTACCATACCAGAGTTCATATGGAGTTTTATCACTATTTACCCGAACATGTGCCTTGTTGAGAATGTTTGCTGCTGTATGTGCTACTTCTCCCCAGAAAGTGTCAAGTGTTACAGAATCATCAAGCATAGCTCTAGCCATTTGTTGAATTGTTCTATTCATTCTTTCTGCTACACCATTTTGTTGTGGAGTGCCAGCTACAGAGAATTTTCTTTTTATGCCATGTTGTTCACAAAATTCAAGGAATTCATTTGATGTATATTCTCCTCCTCGATCAGATCTAAGACACTTGATTTTTAGATCCAATTCATTTTCAACCAGTGCTTTGAAGATCTGAAATTTTTCAAATGATTCATCTTTGTGTTTAATGAACCCGATCCAACACATTCTAGAGTAATCATCAATAAATAAGATATAGTATTCTTCCCCACGTGGTGACTTTTTCCTCATAGGTCCACATATGTCAATATGAATGAGTTCAAGAGGCTTACTTGATGATCCTTCTTTGGCATTAAATTGTACTCTGGTCTGCTTACCGAATTGGCAAGATTTGCATATGATACTCTCTGGTAGAGTAATATTGGGAAGACCATGAACAACTTGAAGTCTGCTTGATTTTTTGATTTGAGAGAAGCTCAAATGCCCCAGCCTTCTATGCCATAGCCAATTTTCTGAATATTTGCTCAAGTAACATTGATCTTTGCAGTTCTTCAATACATACAGGTTGCTTGGAGTTCTTTTCCCTTTTATAATAGTTTTACCTGTATCAAGATCACAAACCACACATTCTTTTGAACTAAAGACAACTTATGTTCCTTGATCACACATTTGACTTACACTTAACAGGTTATGCCTTAATCCATCCACATACATGACATCATTAGCCTTCACCTTTTCTTTTAGAAACACTGATCCTTTTCCTTTAATTACAGCAGGAGTATCATTTCCAAATGTAACTTTCTTTTCCTTTTCTAGAGCATTATATGCAAGAAGTTTGCTTTTGTCACCTGTCATGTGTCTTGAGCACCCACTATCAATGTACCATTGATTTTCTTCACCTTCTGCAAATAACGCTATCCCACAATTTTCAACCGGTATTTATTTCTTTTTCCACACTTTAGAGCTTGAGGGAACATGTTCTTTTGGCTGGACCTCGCTCCTGCATTCAGATTCTTCATGACCAAAGTTATTGCAATAAGTACATTCAACTTCGTTTTGAAGAGGATAAAATTTGTTATAGGTGCTCTTCTTTGGTTCAATATTCATCCTTTTCTTTCTTGCTTCTCTTGTCATGATGGTTTTATATGCAACACATTGAACAGCTTTATGACCAAAATTGTGACATGAGAAACATTGTCCATTGAAGTAGAAATTTCCGCGATCATGAAATCTTCTATTTGAATTTACCTGTTGGTTGTAGCTTCTTTGAAAGATCTCCCTGTTAGTGTTCCTTGAATTGAGATGATCATGCTTTACCTGTAAATATCCTTTGTTCCCTTGCTGAGTGGCTGAATGTAGTGAACCAGCTGTGACTGCTTTCAGGTAATTTGGTGCTGAAGTCTGGGAAGATTCCCCAGTATATCCAAGACCTATTTTTATAAGAGGAGACCGTTGAACCTTGATAATCTCATCTAAGGTTTCTAAACCTTTAGCAAATCTAAGATTGAGAGATTTCACTTTCTCATTATCTTTCCTTAGACTTACTACTTCACACTCCAATTCCTCAATGCGTTTTTCTTTTGCTTCAAGCTGATTTTCAAGAGTCTCTATGATTATGTTCTTTTCTTCTAGGCTTACTTTGAGTTGATTGTTTTATTCAAGAAAATCATTGTCTTCTAGAGCATCCTCAAAAGTATCCTTTTCTTCTCTAGATTCTTTTGCCATGAGCAGTCTAATATCTTGTTCACATTCTTCCTCACTATCAGATACCCCATCACTGTCTTCATTAATATAGTAAATTTTTCTTGCGCTAGATCGATTTTTATTCCATCTTGCTACTTCTTTCCCTTTAGCAGATGTTTCTTTATAAGGACATTTTGCAGCATAATGACCAACTCTTCCACAATCAAAACATTTGAACGGAAGCTTACCTTTGAATCTTCCAGTTCCTAGTTGGAGTCTTCTCACAAAATTTGCTTCCTCTTCTTCTTTAGATATATAGTTGGATTCCTTGAAAACTTCCTTTTATTTTCCTTTTGCAGACACCTTAAAAGCAGCTTCTTTGATTTGAGAAGGACCTCCTTGTCTCATTTCAAAAGCAGTCAGGATACCATGTAATTGAACAACAGTAAGAGTTTGTAGATCTTGCCTTTCTTCAATAGCTGAAACTTTAGAGTCAAATTTTGAAGTCAAAGATCTTAAGACTTTTTCCACCAGAGTAGCATCGGCCATGGTTTCACCCAAATTTCTTATTCGATTTACAATATCATCAAGATGTAAAAAGAAACTGGCAATACTTTCATCACTATGCATCCTTAAATTTTCATATTCAATTTTGAGAGTTTGGAGTTTTTCACTTTTTACCTTTGTATCTCCTTCATAGCTCAGAATGACTTTGTCCCATATTTCTTTTGCTGAATTTAGCTGCATCACCTTAGCAAATTCTGGTTCATACATGCTTCCTAATAAGACATTCACTGCTTTGGCATTGATTTCATACTTCTTCCTTTCAGCCGCATCAGTAGGAATGCTTTCCGGATATTGATAGCCTTCTTCCACGATTGCCCATACTTCTGCACCAAGACTTTGCAGATATGCTTTTGTTCGTACCTTCCAGAATATCAGATTGCTTCCATTAAATAGTGGTGGCTTTAGAGACATTACTCCTTCATGACTTCCCATTGCGACAGATCTCCTTCAAGTGATTAGGCTTCTACAGAAGAACCTCCTCTGATACCAATTGTTGGGAAAAATACTGAGAGGGGGGGTGAATCAGTATTTAGGGCATACTCAAAACTTTTCACTTTTTCTTACTTCTAAAACCCATACGCTACTTTCCTGATACATACTCGCGTATATACACAGATACCCTTTATGAAACTCGCGTATACACAAAGATCTAATTATGCCATTAGTTCTACACTTATATCATTCCATCATTCATTCATCATATGTTCAATAAACAGTAAACATGTGCAGTAAGAATAGAATAAACCATCACACATAAGAATCACACATGAACACCAGGATTTTTAGGTGGAAACCCAAGTCGGGAGAAAACCACCACTGCCATTGCTCAGCCTTCAATAGTTTATTATAAAGAAAACATCTTACAACATATGTGCTGGCGCAGCCTCCTACCAGCACGCAGGCACCCACCTACGCTCGTTTACCAGCCTCTCCTGGAAGGGAGCTACGACCCCCTGCTCTCGTTTACCAGCCTCTCTTGGAAGGGAGCTACAACCCCCTGACTAAAGGATACAACCCTCAGCTCCACCATGGACCACGTTTCATCAATTTTCACACTGGACCCACTCCACACATTTAAGCTCAAACATAACAATTCAGACAACCCAGATCAGAAGAACTTATCATCATCAGATAGCAGTAACACATCAGAACAAATCAGACATTTTATACTTCAGACTTCAGCAACCCTAGCTTTTCATACGCGCTTTTCTTTCACTGATCCCATGTATATACGCGTCTTTTACCATACCAACCCGCGTATACTTCTGTACATATTACAGAGCTAATTTCACTGCGCATACGCGCTTTATATTCAGTTAAGCTGCGTATATACACGCTTCCTCTGCGGCGAACTAGCGTATGGTTCTTCAGACATTTAGGTCATTGCAATTCTTCATAACAGATACATCACACAGATTTAACCCTTTACTTCAGACAGATGTTCGCCTCATTTCAGATCTAATCATTCCACAAACAGATCTAGAAGATATGAATACATTTCAGATCTAGATTCCCTTCTTCATCATTTTCTTCATTGGTGCATCATACATTCAGATCTATCATTCAACTGTAACCCTTTCCATTCAGATATACTTCAGAGAGAATTATTCATTCAAGCTCAGACAACTTGCACCCCCACTCCTGATTTGCATAATGAATTTCTTCTCTTTATATAGGTTTACCCTTTTTCAATACCATGAGCCAAAACCACATTACTTCCGATGGTATTCCTGGACGGGGTCATTTAGACGAAACATTACCCAATACAATGGGTCAATACCATGGAGGTTACCCCTGGTTTTGCACTTTTTGAGCGCTTTTGCCCATACGCGACTTGGAACGTTATTTCCCGCGTGCATACGCGACTTCTCCTAGACAAATCCGCATATGCATTGAGACATACTCTTTTCACCATAGATCTAGCACATACTGAATTCCTTTCTTCATTACCTTCTGTACTTACTGTAGATACATCAGATTTTCATCATTTAAAAAGATCATCAAGACGTATTCCATCAAGCACAACTTCATCAAGTAGGTTGCCATCATCTTCATCAAGTGGGTTGCCATCAAGAACAACACTCTGCATCATATTTCCAACACAATCTAAAGAAATCAAGCAGAAATTGAATTCAATTCGACAATAAAATTAACACCAATGGAATTGAATGGAACAATAGTCTAACTAAGCTAAACAGTAATGGAATCGAATTGAATTAGCAGTCTAGCTAACTAAGTAGTAATGGAACAACAGTATAACTAGCTAAGCAGTAATGGAATAGTAGGATAATTAAGCTGAACAATAATGGAATAGAAGTATAACTAAAGCGATTTAAAAAAATTGTAAAAAAATTATTTAAGTAATTTTGCAATGGAATTCTCTTTATGAGTTAATTAATCAACATTTATCGATGGTTGAACGCTTCATTATGCTAGAAGAAGAATACAATTAATAAAGATAAATAATATTGAAATCAGCTTATTCTACGATCTGTAACTCAAATCATATTCAAAGAATTGGAACCATCTACTGATAATAAAATATTGCCCTAAGTTAGAAAATATGATTGCGATTGTCCTACTTCAAGAATGCAATTTCTAAAAATACTGAAGAAAGAGAATTGTATCTTTATTGAATGGAAATATACTTTACAACTACATCAAATTATTAAGCATTGGTTCTGCAACTACAAAGAGTATGAAAACTTGCGTGGAAATTCCACAGGTTGGGCCCAGACCACCAGAAGCCCTAGGGCAGTAAAAAATTCAAAAGATTATTTTTCAAAGCTCTATATTACATCTAGTGATGTTACAAAAAAAAATTAGCGAGACTGTTTCTGATGTGTCTATTACAAAATGAATTTCCTGTCATGTCTCTGACTCCCCTTCTCGTCCGTCCTTCGCCCTTTTAAAGGCAATTTCAAAAATACGAAAGTATTTCCCAAATGACAGCCCACTGCGTATGGCTTTCGTTTGAGTTCTTGGACTCAAATTCGTCTGTCTGCCTTCTACCGAATGCTAGGAGTTACCAGGATTTCATATGTTTGTGTCCGTTGGTTGGCTTATGTTTCCTATTGGTCCAGCCATTCTGCCTTCCTGCATGTGGAGATAAGAGAAGTCATTTTTATATTACAAAAACATAATTTTCATCATTAGTTTAATTGTTCTTGTTTTCATAATCTTTAATTATCTTTATTATTAATATGAAGAGGAATTCCCCCGCAATTATAACATAATTTGAAGTACTTATAGGGTGAGAACATAACTCAATTTGGGCCCAACATACTCCCATACCTTCCTAGTTGTATGTCCTCATGAAAACAGATGATTGAGATGTAGTTGCGTAAAGGAGTAGGCACGGTAGGTATTTTCGTTGTATGCTCTGAAGCGTTGTTTTCGTTTCATGAGTGCAAAGGAAGTGCATGTGGCTCCATATGGTAATTTGTAATTGTGATTATAATCCTCGGGAGGATGCCAGAGGAGAGGGTTTCTGTATCTGCATCCTAACCAGGTAGACCCCATGTTATAGACCATAATGATCTATGAAAAGAATTTGGAGGTAGCAACCTTGAAATTCCTGTAACTGAATGACTCCCTATTCTTCACATTATTCGTAGAGGCCATCCATCTTTGCTTCACTACTGCTAAGGCCACTTCATGAATGTCCCCAAGGTATTATCGTGCATTTTCTATGATATCTTTATGGATGGGTCCCAGCCTAGTCCTGACACCTTTCCTTCTCATGAAGTTTTTGTGCTGGATGATTAGTTGCAGGGGTTTCATAGGCTTCCCCCTGACCCATAAATCTAGACTATGCTCTCTTTTTTGGAAGATTTCGTAGGTTTTGGCCCACCTGATCTGGTTTTTAGCAAATGAAAGGAAGGCTTGCAGCTACACATCCCCTATGAAGGGGCTAGGGTTGATATTTGTGTCTTCTTCTAAGAAGAAGTTATGCATGTAAATCTCACACAAGAGGCACTAGACCTACTCATCCTGATTGTTACAATAATGGAAAAATTATTCTATGGTCCTGAAAGTAGTGGGTTTTCCCGCCCTGACAACTTTAACTTTCAAGAGTAAATATCGTTCTGTTAGGAACAAGGCATAGTTGGTTGTCGGAGCTCTGCATGATAGCGCATCATTATATAGAGAGAAAATTGTATATATTTGCTTCTTAGCTTGCTCCACCTACTGTTGTACCACTTTAACCTTTGCCTGCTCTCCTCTAAGCTGGGCGAATGTCTCATCTTTTGTGGCAGAGAGGTCAGTGAAATTTTTTAGCAGTGTCTAATATTCTTGTAATGGCACCACCTCCTTCCTGCACTGTGTTATTTCATGCCACACTTGCACTAGTTCATTGCGTAACTTATGGTTGGTAGTTTTCTCTACTAGATGGCATAGGTAGGGGCTTCCTCTATTTGGGTCCCCTTTTCCTCTATAAGCTTCTACTCAGTTTGGGTGGAGGCTTCGATGGCATTTTCCTGTTCTATCTGCACTCCAGCCTCAGTGGTGCCTGCTAGGTTGGTCTGTATTTTAGTTTTAGTAGTAGTTATAAAATTGGTATGTATTCCAATTTCCACGGTTTCAGATAAGTCAGTTTGCATTTCACTTTTGACAGTATTTACTGGTTTTGTTTGAGTTCCTACAATAGAGGTTTATTTCTTTGGCTTCCAGGCCCTTCTTTCTTTTTTCAATTGTTTTCTCGGATATTTTACCAATTTATTCAATCTCTTGCAGGTCCTTCTTAGTTTCTCACTTCTCCTTTCATCTAAATCTTCACCTGTCCTTATTTCAGTAGGTGGCAAGGGAGTGGAATTCCCCTTTTCGGGGATAACGTCTAAAATGGTGTTTCTGATTACAGCTTTAGAATTTACCTCAATGTGAGGGTCCTGAATAGGAGGAGCGATGCTACCTCTTGGTGACAAAGGGGTTGTCTCTGTGTGTGTGCTCTGTTCCACAAGGACAGTGTCACCTGAATGATCCTATGATTCCAATCTCTCCTCTGTCTGTCCATCACTATACACTTTGTAATTATCAATAGGAGACAGAGCCTCATCATCTCGCGTTTCCTCTTGGTCAGATAGGACGTCAGCGTGACTAGAGCTGCTAGGGGTGGAAGATTTATTAGAAATTTCCTCTTGCTACCCTACTTCCAATGGGTTTCTCAATTCATATTTTTTCCTTATTTGTCCTAGGACTTGGGCCATTTCCTCCTCAAATTCTTGCAAGGGTGCATGGGATGGTTCTGCTTTTTCCATGAGGTTCAAGGTTCTTTAGGGTTTCTTGGACCGTTTTTTCCTACTTGGCTCTAACGTTGAGGTTGGGGTCCTTTTTCTTCTTGGTTTATTTACCCTGGGGGGCTCAATTTCGGTTCCGTCAGGGTTTACTTCTGGTTCTTGTGCGTCAAGGTTAACGAAATTATCCCATGTTATCTGCTGCCTATCTAGCTCATGAATGATGATTATTTTTATTAACCCTTGGTGACTAACCACTGCTTGGGGATTCTTGGCTTTCCTGAATCGAACAACAGTATCATGCAATACGAAATTAAAAAAGGCATGTAGATTAATTGAAATTTTTTGTTTAAGTGCAGCTAAAAGTTTGAGCTATCGAGGTTTTACCACATCTCAACGTCCTTCACATGTAATAAAATTTTGAATGAATGCCGCCAGCTTCTGCCATGGCTGGTGTAAAGAGGTAGGGTTAATCCCTCTATTTTTTCGTTCCAACAGTTCATCCGGGTCCTGGTATGCTGCTACTTCTTCTCTAAGGAGGAGATGCTTCTCTGCCCATCTTTCTCCTTGTGTTGGTATTCCAGAAAATTCTGTGATAATTCCCTCTCTAATTGGTATAGTTCAGCCTTTAACTCTAGTTTTCCCTTCCTGCAGATTTTATAAAAATTCAATTGCAATTCTTGTGTTGAATCCTTGTAGTTGGTGTACATATGTCAGCCATCGAGCTTGCTGGAGGATGGCACTCGCTACCTCTAGAATTGGAAAGTTTGCAGGCTCGCTTCGAAGGGTATTTCCTCCCATAGATGATATGCTCTTTTCCTCTGATTATTTTTCTTCTTGGCTCTGTTGTTTCGACTAGATGTTGTCTGCAAGAAGAAAAGAGAATGTGGCTCTTCGTAGATAATATTCATGCCTTAATTGTAGTGTTCCTCTGGTCTTATCGATGTTTCTAACGATATTTGTGTAGCGATTTCACATGCTTTCTGAATTAAGGCCAATTACACCCCCTCCCTGGAAGAAAGGGCATCCACGCCCTCAAGTACAGGAGAGATTTGGTTGCTTATGAATGAAGACAGGGGAATGTTAGAATTTGGTAATGATAATCTGTGTGTGAAGGAATGGGCAGTTGAGTAATTACTAACATATTAGGTAAAAAGGTCAGATTTAGAAGTTTTCATAATTGTATCTTGTGCGAAAGTGACCGGAAAGCTAGAGGAAATAGCATATCCATTATTGTGATATGATGTCCTTGTATGATTGAGAAGTTATGACGGTATCAAGACTAAGTCAAGTAATTATTTGCATTATCATTCCAAAGTTCAAAATATGTAAACATATCTTTGTTAGTTATTCTTATGGTAGGTCATAATTATTACTAATTCGAGTAATAGCTTGTGGTTGAAAAATGGAAGACAAGGTGTATATAAAAGCAATTGGCTATTGAAGGAGCATACTTTCATACCACAAGAAGAGCCACTGCTACCAGCAAGCATTCATAGCCTCAACAGGGTTGCTATTTTAACTCGAAAAATGAGCCAAGATCCTTATGTAATTATAGTTGTTTTTCCAATTTTATGGAGAGACCACCATGCTAGTATGGTGGCCAGATAACCATGGTGCCACTCACTAGACTTGTAGTAAAGTGATCAGGCTGACTCGTGATGAGACCCCTTATCATCTCTTAATATTTGCATGTAAATGTAGTACTTCCTTTTGAATTATAACATCTTGATCTGTAAGGAGGTCATTGTGCTGGTATGGTAGCCAGATAGACACAATGCCATTCACTAGAATTGTAATAGAGTGATCAGGGCGGCTTGTGATGAGACCTCCTATCCTTCTAGTAGATAAGAAGGTCACTACCCTGGTGTGGTAGCCATAATGGGCATGTCACTTGTTAAATCCCTATGATCATGGTAGGCTGGATCGTAATGAGACCCCCTATCCTCTTAAATATTTTCATGAAAACATAGTGATTGTTTTTATATATATATATACATAGAGGGAGGCTCATTGACTCCTTAAGAGTGAGGGATGGTGAAAGAAGCGGAAAAAAAAACCAATACCATTAATACCCCTTGTTCCATTTCTTCATGTTGTAGGGACATATTACTCGAATAGTGCAAAAAAATATATCATCATAAGGTCCTGTATTGTATGATATCATATTTGAACTATGGGTGAATTAGCCTTTCATTTCATGTGTGCATAATTTTAGCTTCCTATTTAAGAATTATAGTGCCAAAGGGCCATCATATTTGTACTTTTACCATTTTCCCTCTCTCTTCCAACTGCCATTCCCTACTCAAGGTTACTCAATTACAAAGAGAATTTCTATTTAAGTTGGTTGGACAACAACTATTTAGATATTGAGCAGCAGTTGTTCAAAGATTGCTTGGCACTAAAAAAAATGAACAAAAATGGTTGTTCAATTCGAATGAACAATAGCTGTTGAAAGATCTAATAGCAGTTGTTCCCGAATTGAACAAAAAAGATAAAAGCATAGCAGTGAACAGCTGTTCAGTTTGACCAAACAACAACCATCCAAGAAGTGAACAACAGTTGTTCAAGAATTGAATAGCAAAATTAAAGACATGAAACGACTGTTAAATTGTGGTTGAATTAGCAGTCGTTCAAAGACAAAACAATAGTTGTCCATGAATTTAACAACACAAATAAAAACGTCGAAAATGGATGTTCAATTCGACTGAGCAGTAGCCGTTTAGAGATTGAATAGCAACTATTCAAGAATTGAATAGAAAAATTAAAAACACAGAAAAAATATATTCAATTTGGTTGAAACGTGGTCGTTCAAATATTGAACAACAGTTGTTCTCAAATTGAACAGCAAAAATAAAAACACCAACGAACAATTGTTCAGTTCGACTGAACAACAGCCTTTCAAATATTGAATAGCAGCTGTTCACAAATTGAAAAAAAAATTAAAAAATGTAAAAACGACTATTAAATTTTGGTTGAATCAACGGCCATTCAAAAACTGAACAACAGCTGTTCCCGCACTAAACAGAAAAAAATAAAAACATCGCAAATGGCTGTTCAATTGAGAGGCATCCATTTAGAGATTGAACAATAGCTGTCTATGAATTCAATAGCAAAAAGAAAAACATAGCCAATGGCTGTTCAATTCGACTGAATAGTAGTCGTTCAAATATTGAACAACAGTTTTTTGTGAATTGAACAACAAAAAGAAAAACACAACCAATGGCTGTTCAATTTGACGGAACAATAGTTGTTCAAATATTGAGCAGCAGATATCCACAAATCGAATAGAAGGAATAAAAAAAACACAAGAAATGGATGGATGTTCAATTGAACAATAGTCATTCGAAGATAGAACAACAACTATTTTCGAATTGAACAACAATAAAAACAAAATCTTACAAGGAAAATAAATTGAAAATGGGAAGAATGTATGACAAGACAGAGCAATTATATACATTATTTACAAGTGATTTTGTCAAACCTCTCATGTACTTGAGTTTGTGGGGTTATCACCCCCTTGCACCACAACTTGGATGGTGGGACCATTTTGTGCCTGTTGATAGAAATATTCTTTCGTTAGAGGTTTGCAATAGAGGTGTACTCTATGCCTATTAACTCGAAATGTTGAACTAGACCCATCTATGATGGTTGGGATGAGGGTACCATTGCTATGTACTTCCCAAATCTCATATGGACCGAGCCACCTTGTTTGCCATTTTTCCTAGAAAGTCTTGGACTCTGGAGTCATAGAGGAGTGCCTAACCCCCTTTTTGAAATACCTTCCTCTTTATTAGGTTTTCATGCCACTTGGCTCGCTATTGTTGAATGATTGCTGTGTGTTTCAGGGAAAGCATTCGAATTTCATCCAGTTCATTTATTTGTTGGAGTCTCTTAGCTTGAGCTTCTATTAAGTCCAATCCCACTTCCTGGGCTACTTTCAGAGTTTTAATTTCAAACTCAATAGGGGAGATAGGTTCTCCTTCAAATACTAGCTGATATGGTGAATATCCAGTGGTATTTCGCTAGGTTGTTTGATAAGCCCATAAGGATTTTGGTAGTCTAGTGGTCCAGTCCTGGCGATGTGCTGCTACCGTCTTGGTAAGGATTGCCTCAAGGAATTTTTTGGTGCTTTTGACTTTCCCATTCGTCTGCAGGTGGTAAGGAGACGTAACTCTATGGATGATATGGTGATTTCTTAAAGCAGATGTGATCTTATTACCTATGAATTGTTCCCCCCCATCAGTTATCACTTCCCTTGGCAAGTCGTATCGCAAAAATAGTTCAAAGAGAAACTTAATTAATGATTCTTCCATGGCTCTTGACAAGGCCACTACTTCTACCCATTTGGTGACATATTCTGTGGAAACTAATATGTGGGCTTTCTGGTTTTATGGTGGGTTGAATGGCCCAACGAAGTCCAATGCCCATCGTTCAAATGGTTCCACCACCAATTGTGGTTGTAGTTTCATTTCATAAGCTCGGCCTTGGTGGCCTATTCTTTGGTAGCTATCGCAGGCCTGGACATACTTCTTTGCATATTTGAAAATCATAGGCCAATAATAGCCTAATTGCAACACTTTATTTTCTGTCTCTTTTTCTGCTAAATGGCTACCACAGGGTTCATCGTGACAGACTCATAAGATTTCATAGATTTCAATTTCCCTTATGTTTCTTTGTATGTGCATATCGGCCCCTGTATGGAATAGGTATCCTCCAATCCAAGAGAATATTGCATTGCGCTATACAATCAATTTTTGTTCTCTCGTCGTTAAATGTCTGGGTAGCTTCCCCACTGCCAGATAATTTTCCACGTCTGCATGCCATGGTGTTTTAACCACTACAGCAAACAGGTGTTCATCAGGGAATTTATCATCAATTGTTAGCGTGTCGTTTGTCTTGGGGACTCTGGATAGGAATTCTGTGACCATGTTTTCCTTCCCTAGATGGTATTTGATTGTTATATTGAATTCCTGCAACAACAGTAGCCAACGAGTTATTTTCCCATTCGTGATTGGTTTATTAGCTAAATATATAATAGTAGAGTTTTCAGTATATAGTAACACTTGATATCCAGTTATATAGTGCCTAAAATTTTTGATAGCATAAATGACAGTCAGGAATTCTTTTTTTATCACTGTATAATTTAATTTGGCAGGAGTAAGGTTTTTTCTGATATAATAAATAGCATAAGGCTTTCGGTCTTCTTATTGGCCAAGGAATGCTCCTATTGTTGCATCATATGCATCGAAAGAGATGTGAAATGGCAGTTTCTAGTTAGGACCTCACAGGATTGGTGTTGTTGAGACCAACCTCTTCAAGACTGCAAAATTGGTGTCACATTTTTCAGTCCGATGGAATTCAAGATTCCTAGTTAATGCATACAGAGGTGCAGCTATTTGCGAGATTTTTTTTATAAATTTGCGGTAATATCCTGCATATCCCAGAAAACTACGTACCTCTATTTTTGTACAAGGTGTGGCCAATAGAAGGATTACCTCTATTTTAGTTGTATCTACCTGTACTCCAGTTGCAGAAATGTAGTGACCTAGGATTATCCCCTCAGTCATCATCATGTGGTATTTTTCATTGCTTAGACATATTCTTGTAGCAATACATCATTATAACACTTTTTCTAGTGTTTCTAGAGCTTGATCAAAGTCTTCCCCATAGGGTGTAAAATCATCCATATAGATTTCAAGTCCTTCATTTATTAAGTTAGAAAAAATGCTAATTATGGCTCTCTAAAATGTTGTCGGGGCATTACATAATCCAAATGGTAAACTTTGTAAGAAAAAGTTCCCCATGGGCAGGTAAAGGTTGTCTTATCTTGGTCTTCGAGAGCTATTTGGATTTGATTTTATTTTTTGAATCTGTCAAGAAAGGGGAGGAACTATTTCCCAGCCAATGTGTCAAGGACTTGGTCAATGAAGGGAAGGGGGAAATGGTCTTTCTGTGTTGCCTTATTTAATTCTCTGTAATCTAGGCAGATTCTCCACTTCCCATTCTTTTTAGGGATGATGACCAGAGGGGAGACCCGTTTGCTATTTGAAATATGATAAATAAAATTTACATCTAACAATTTTTGCAGCTCCTCTTTTACAATCTCTTTTAAGTGTGGGTTTAATCTTCGTTGGGGTTGTCTAACAGGGTGAATTTTCCTATCAGTATAGATGTGGTGCGTGCACAGTTGTGGGTCCAAACTTTTCATGTCTTGGTAGTCCCACACAAATGCACCTTGGTGCTTCTGGAGGAATTTTATGAGTTTCTTCTTTTGGTTTTCATCCAAGCTGCCATTAATATTCAGAACCTTTCCTGGCTTGATCTCAATTGGTATGTTGTTACCAACAACCGTTGTGGAGATATGTTGATTCTTGAAGGCCATCGTAGGATCCTCCCTATATTCATGATCCGAATTTACATAGGAATGCAACAGAATATAGAAATAACCATAAACATAGAGATGTAGTGGAAATAATGCGCCATTGCATTAATATCAAATAACAGAAATATGCTTAAAGACATAATAGAAATAAAATGGCTAGGGTGTTGGTAGTGAATCTCTGAGAAGAGATGTGGTGGCTACAGACCTCTAAACTATGTTACAATGAGGCTATAGGGCCTATTTATTATGGAGAAACAATGGAGAACTCTAAACGTCCAAAAACCTAACCTTAGGACATGAAGCACCAAAACTATGGGCCCCGTTTGGGTAAATTGGTGTTTCAACTTCCCAGGGACGTAACTTCGGTATACTATCTCCATTTGATGCACATGATACATAATTAGAAAGATATATCTAAGGAATATAAATGTTGCCATGAATGTTTATTCCAAAACCGAATCAAAGTAGCTGGAGGAATGATGCCCAAAAAACATCGTTTAGGGCCTCAAAACGGCTCTGGAAGTTCAGGACCCAAAAAACTGCTAAAAATAGTAAGTTGTGCCGAAACTGAAAAACTGAAAGAGACAATGGTGGGGCCCCAAGTGGAATAGGCGGGTGACCACCAATATCCACTTGGATCATTAAGGCTCCAAAACGGCTTCGGGAGTGCAGGACCCGAAAACTTGCTAAAAATAGTAAGTGGTGTTGAATGTGAAAAGCTGCAAGAATTGATGGCGTGGATCCAAATGGAATAGATGGGTGGCCACCAATATCCACATGGATCAATTCATGTTCGACGACTGCTTTCAAAATTTGGAATTTCAGATTTTCAGGCTTGGGTGACTGATTCATAAAGTTATTAATCACATCATCTTTAGTTTGATCCTTGAATTCGAGAGCTTCTACTAGTGTCAAATTTGGACGAATGTTTTTCTCCCAATATGTATCTGGGTGTTTGTGAATTTTTTCCGTGGAGGCTTGGTTTTACAGGCAGATAAATAATAATATTTTTATAGAGTCTCCTCTAGTGATAGTCATGCTACCTACTCGACAGCCTATGTAAGCATCTGCTGTGGCCAGCCAAGGCTACCCAAGAATCAATGGGTGCCCTTCCATCCTGTTTTTTGGATTAATGATTAAAAAATAAGATGGTTATTCCCATGAGTCCACAGAGACCATGATGTCTTGCACTATACCTTCCGGTCTGATAATAGATCTGTTAGCTAGTTCCATAAGTGTGGCCATAGGTTGTAAAGCTGATATGCCAAGTTTTTCGCAAGCTCTTGTAGTTAGGATGTTAATGGATGCCCCCAATTCAACCAATGTGTTTGGAGATGAGTGCCCTGAAATTTACATGATTACAATTGGGTTTCCTGCGTCTTCATATTTTACAACTGATTCCATACCTAACAACAAGTCAGATAACGTTCCTACCACATGAATGGTCGATGAAGCCTTTGTTTTCTTAATTTGTTTTTTTCCACTTAATTCTTTGATTGTATTTACATAGATGGTAATGTCTTGGATGTCATGGAGAAGAGGAATTTTGATACAAAGTTTTCTTAATTCCCCCAAGATGTCAAAACTTGGAGTGATTACAGGCATGGGTAGATTTAATCTCTTAGGAAATGGAGGCAGAGTCACCTTAAGTTCTTCAGGTCTTTGTTGATCAATCGTTTCCTTATCTTTACCTATTTTTGTTATATGTGTTAAGCTAGGATCTATGGAGGTTTCAACTTGGGACTAAGGTGGAGTTGTGGCCTCTATAGGTAATATGGTACATCCTGATCTTAACCTCAATTATTTGCAGTGTTTCTATTCGACATTGGGTTTTGGATTTTTTATGATCTGAATTAGTTGAACTAGTATGTTACTGGGATTAGGATTGGGTTGGGCTGGAAATTGAGGGTGTATGATAGGCTGCTAGTTATGATGAATTGGGTAGGGAGCTAGCAACGTAGGTTGATTTTGGGTCCCTACTCCTATTGACAGATTGGCCATTCCCGTTGGTCTCTCCCAGTTCCAATTGGTGTTTTGAGTAGGATGGTTTGGCCATTGGTTTTGATATGAGACATTCTGCCAATAAGGGGGAGAGCAAGGGAAGTTCTACGAATCACTCCATGATGGAGGTTACGTAGGCCAAGGTGGCATAGGAAACGCTTGGTTTGACTAAGTTGGGAAGGATTTTTGAGTTTTCCAAGTTGTTGCAGGGTTTTTCTAGCTAAACTGTGGCAACAGAAAATATTGAGGCAAGTCTTGCGGTATGCCAGGTCGTGCTTTCCATTGCTGATGCTGATTCATTAAATAGAGTAGCTCTATTTCTTCTTCTGTTTCCTTGTATATGGATTTTAGCTTGGGAGGTGAAGGACACAGGTCCGTGGTATAATCCTTAGTGTAGATAGCACAAGTCTGAACCAAATCTAAAGGACACTCCCTCTGGCTGTGCTTCTTATGACATCTTGGGAAAAAGATGGCCAGGTTTTGTTCTGCTATAGCTTGTTTCTTCGTGGCTTGTAAAACATCATGTTTTGTTGTCAAAGTACCCAGGATGTTAGTTTTGAAAACTTCTAACAGATTTCCAAATTATTCTCTGGTTACATTTCCATTGATCTGCTTAAGATCCCTGTTCATAGAATCACGCTAAACAGATCTATTGCATGAGCTACCCCGGGAGCATCTAATACTTAAGGAAATAATATAATCGTATTCTTCCAGGTAAATATCTCCCTTCCCCATTATGTTAAGCATCTCAACCCATTCTTCCTTCATCCCTTTAAGCATCGTGGCTTTTAAAATGTCCTTAGATAGCGTGGTATATGGGTATCTTTGCAAATTTTATTGAAATCTTTCTACGTATTCCTCTAATGTTTCATTGTCTTTTGTAGACATGTTGAAGATTTCGTCTTTTAGATCTTGGGTTCGACAATAGTCTTGGTATTTGGTAAGAAAAATATTCTTCATTTGGTCCCAATTGTTTATAGTTCCCCCTCCTAATCCCATGAACCAGCGGAGTGCAGTTCCTTTTAAGGTAGAGGGAAATAGTTTTAGTTTTTGGGGATCGGTGGTGCAGTCATATCCTTTTCATAAGACATCAAATTCAAATAGGAATGTGTCAAGATATTCTATCGTTAACCCATGAAAGGTGGCGATGTTGTGCAAGGGAATGGATTTGATAGGGGCATTAGCAACATGATAAACAATAGGGTATTCTAATGTTGATGTCTGCCTCTGATTCTGATTTTGATTATTTGCCATCTGATCAAAGAGGTGCCAGAAATATTCAGGAACTTCTTGATATGGAGGAGAGATTCTAATAGGCTTCGAAGGTGAATGTGCTGGGAATTTTACAACACTTCCCTGATATGGGATCCTAAGTACTTATGTTTCGATCACTTCTTTAGGGGACTTAGGTTCTGATATTTCTATGTCAATTCCTCCACTAGTTTCTCCCCCTCCTTCTTGTAGGTTGCAAGAGAGTCCCTATTTTGAAGGGTCAATGCATATATGAACGACAGTCTACAGGCTTTACTCAGACCCCTCTCTCTCACATTGAATCTTGACATAGGCTACAGATGGTGAGGCTGCTGTGTGAGGGAGTGCATTATGACTTTGAATGGAAATAGTTATGGGTCCTATAGATGCCTGATATTCAGCTTTCCTAATGATTTCGTCTATATATGTTGTTCTTCCAAGGATCACTAGTCCTTTGGATTGTGAGGATGGTTGTGAATTATTTCAGATTGTTTATATCCTTTTCTTCCTAGACATAAAACAAGAGCACCTATCCTACGGTTCTTTATACGACTTGCTGGTGAGCAGGCTAGAGGGCAAGCATGCTGCTTGCCGGTACGCAGGTTCTTACCTCTCGTTTTCAATACCCAGTTCTTCACAGCAGTGGAGAAAGATGAATAAAGGAGGCGACTCTTAACACTCTCCCCAGCAATGGTGCAAAAAATTTTGTGCTGAAAGAGGTGGATTTTTATTAACAAATCTAGTGCTTTCTCATTCAATTATCATCCCGGGTAAGTATTTTTAGTCCAAGAGTGTTGGCACAATATATGTGAGTCAAGTCATCTAACAGATTTTCCTTGTCACTTATGAGGAAGAATTTGCTAACTTCCTAAGCTTTCTTATCCTACGAGGATTGGCTTGGATAGGTTTTCAACCTAAGATTGAGCAACAATATTTTGCATCTATCTAATGGAATTAAACAATAGTTTAACTGAACCAAACAACAACCTAGAGAAATCAAGCATCAATTGAATTGAATTTGACAATAAAATTAACAGCATTGGAATTTAATGGAATAGCAGTCTAACTAAGCTAAACAGTAATGGAATTGAATTGAATCAACAATCTAGCTAACTAAGCAGTAATGGAACAACAGTATAAATAGCTGAGTAGTAACGGAACAACAGGAAAATTAAGCTGAACATTAATGGAACAACAGTATAACTAAAGCGAATTAAATAAATTGTACAACAATTATTTAAGTAATTTTGCAATGGAGTTCTCTTTATGACTTAATTAGTCAAAATTGATCAATGGTTGAACGCTTCATTATGCTAAAAGAAGAATGCAATTCATAAAGATAGATAATATTGAAATCAACTTATTCTGCGATATGTAACTCAAATGGTATTAAAATAATTGGAACTATTTACTGATAATAAAATATTGTCATAAGTCGGAAAATACGATTGCGATTGTCCTACTTCAAGAACGCAATTTCTAAAAATCCTGAAGAAAGAGAACTGTATCTTTATTGAATGGAAATATACTTTACAACTACATCAGATTCTTAAGCATTGGTTCTACAACTACATAGAGTATGATAACTTGTGTGGAACTTCCAGAGGTTGGGCCTAGACAACCAGAAGCCCTAGCATTTTAAAAAATTCAAAAGATTGTTGTTCAAAGCTCTATATTACATCTAGTGATGTTATAAAAACACAATTAGACAGAATTTTTATGTTGTGTCTATTACAGAATGAATTTCCTGTCCTATCTCTAACTGCCCTTCTTGTTTGTCCTTCGTCCTTTTAAAGGCGATTTCAGAAATGCAAAAGTATTTCCCAAACGATAGCCCGCTGCGTGTGGTTGTCATTTGAGTTCTTGGACTCAAATTCATCTATCTACCTTCTGTCGACCACTGGGAGTTACCAGGATTTCATATGTTTGCATCCGTTGGTTGGCTTTCATTTCCTATTGGTCCAACCATTCTGCCTTCCTACATGCGAAGATAAGAGAAGTCAATTTTCTATTACAAAAACATCCTTTTCATCATTAGTATAATTGTTCTCATTTTCATAATATTTTATTCTCTTTATTGTTAATATGAAGAGGAATTCCCCCAAAATTATAACATAATTTGAAGTACTTACAGGGTGAGAACATACCTCAATTTGGGCCCAATAGTTGCTATGACAGAACTTTGTTGATTGTGAAATAAAAGTTCCGCTAAGACTAGATATGGGTTGTCTTGTCGCTGATAAAGTTCCAGAGTTCAGATTACCCCCATCCGAAAATGGAGGTATGTATAAAGGATGTGATTTCTCCCTAGGCATAGAAAAAACCATAGATGGTCCACTCAAAGGTGGGACTGTAGTGACTGTGGATAGTGACACAGGAGCAAATGATCCTAGCGAAATAGTCATTTGACCTACTAAAACCGTAGGTTGAGCAGTAGGTTGTGAAATGACAGTCACATCTGAGACAAATGGGACAGAAGATAGGGAAACACCCATTGACCAAATGAGATTGTGAAATAGGGATGTGGCCCTAGAAGCTCCCAAAACAAGATTTCTGAGAGAATTATACCTATATGGAGGCGAAAAAGAAACTTGACTAGAGGGAATACTCGCCACCCTTCCTATATCATGAGGAGTGGAAACATAAAGAGAAAATTCTAGAGGAAACATAGACTCGATGTCAAATTCTAGGATATGGGTCACAAAAGTTTCTAGAGGAATACTTTGGGGAGTACTCACAAATGGAGTATCATCGACATTCGATGCCATGTGTGGTGGAAAAATTTGACGAGAAAAAATACGTGATGTTATAGGTGAAGCACCAAAAGGAACGTTGGGACCATAAAATGGACTATCCAGATGCTCAAGAGATAACACAAATAGATCATAGAGCGGATTTGGAGGGAAGACCAAAAAATGTGCAAAGGGTTAAGGACTTTCTGGCTCGAGACCCTCAGAAGGTGTAGACCAATATTTAGTTGGTGGGTTTGAAGAGAGAGGTTGGACACTTCTGGAAATTTCAATTTCAGCACCTTGAGCTTCAAGAGGCATAGGTGGAAATTACGAAATCTCAGGTGGAGGTCCTTGAGTTGATTCAGAGGAGGAGTGAGGAAAATTCAAAGATTCAACCATGATGACATTTAGAACAAGATAAATGAAGGGAAAGGTGAATTACCTTATGAGAAATTAATATTCATAATTAACTAGGCAAGATAAGGCCAGGATTACTACATAGGTATAATGTTATAATTGGTAGTAAATTTTAGAATGACACAAAATAAAACAAAGAGGGTAACTAGGAAAAAAGATTACCAAGTACCCATGAACTACAATATACACCCTGGAAAAAGAAATTACCAAGGACTTAACGTATGACAGCCAATATCCCTAAATGTTGTGTTTAGTGTATCACATATACAAGGCAGTCGACTCAGTTACCTATGGCAGGTTTGTAACCTAGTGGGGTCTCCTAAAATATACTTGATGGTACGTGGGATATCACTCCATAATAGCCTTGTCTAATGTGTATCCATTTGATGATATCGTCCCCATATACTTACCATAAATGGAGCATAGTCCCATATGCTTCCATACGTGGGATGAGATATCACCGCGGGATGAAACACAAGTTTTTAGCGATAAAAACTATCCTTAACGACGCTAGAACACGTGTCTAGCCTAGACCTCTAGATGTTTGTGTTAATTCGAAATGATCCTTAAGGTTAATAGAGTAAATTTTAAAGTTGATATTTGATTATGTTTCAATTTAGGGCTCAATAAATTTGTCACCTAAATCCCTACAATGCATATAAATGCAAAAAATAATTCATTTAATTTAGATCAATTCTAAAGTAATGAGCGAGAAAGTGAAAACAAGAATTCTACAAAAAAGCAATGCAATAGGAAATTATTCCTCACAGCTATCCCAAAATTACTGTAATGCAACTCCAAAACGAATTCACTTTCACTATCCCAAATGAAATCTTACTAAAAACAAAATCATTTATTTCTTCACTAAGATTCACTAAACATATTTTGTTTTTTCTTTTACTTTGGATGCCCAAATGCAAACCAATGCAATTAATGAACTGATCAATGAAAAAATAACTAAACAAATAAATAATTGAAATGCAAATTCCTTTCACTTTATCTTCTAGAATGGAAAAAAAATTGTTCTAAAAGTACTTGAATGAAAATGAATTTCATTTTTTCTTCTCAAAATGAAGGAATACCAAACCAATTCAAATTTTCTAAATGAAAATGGCTTTCACTTTTTCTCTTTTGAAATGGGAAAAAAAAAAACATACACTCTTAAGCTCACAAATCAAACAATTGTGATATATATTCGACCATCAATCAAAGGTGATTTTGATGTGCCATAATGATTTAGAACAAGTGAAACAAACTTTGCAAATACATGCTAGAAGTAATATTAAATAATGTTTCAAATCATTGCAGAAAAGCCCTCAGATAGAAGAAATCAATCCCTTGATGACAGATACAAGTGACAAGTGAAGGAAACCAACCTAGAAACCTTAGAGGGTGATTAAAATTCAATCAAACACAAATAGGGTAAAAGAGATAAATTTATCACTCAGGCAAGGAAATCAAGCTAAACACAGTGGTACCAGATCATATGAGACTAGAAAGACAACTTAGAGGCCAAGACACACTGGAATTTGAAGGGAAACCCTAAATTTTTTTAATCTTTGGGATCAATGTTCCTATGAAAGGAAAACTCGTGCTGAAAAGGTAGATCAGTGTGACTATTTTATATAGAAAAACACTGTCGTAACTTCTGTAGCGACAGAAAATGTGTTGCGTGGGAAATAAAATAAAACAAAATAATCAATCAGGCCATAATTGACACCCTAAATAAAAATCAAGCACTGTGCATACCTATAGATACATAAACAGACTCAGATCTTAAAGATCTGTCAAACTGATTAAAAGACAAAATCATAAAAGGAGAGACAAAGAGGATATGTCTCCACAGCATAGTCGCCAATTTTTTTGTGAATACAATCCCCTCTGTGGACATATGTGATATCTCTAGCCTTAGAGTGGGTCTAGCAAATCATGAGACTAACTAATGAACCCTTTCCTATTTTTCATTCAAAATGGAAGAAGAAAACGAAGGACCTACCTCTTCCTGATGCTATCATCCAATACTTTGGTGAGGACCTTGATTCTATGATCCTTCAAACTTGCTCCTCGCTGCTTGTGGCATTCAAATACCTATAATAAATCAATATATAAAAACAAGAAATGTCACAAGATACATTACATCAAATAAAAAATACCTAACAGATCAAGGAGTATTAGCCTACTTGCATATATATCTAGACAAATATGGAAAGTGAAACAACAATTATATTATTAATTATAAAAAAGAGGAAGCATAAAATCGTGGCCTTGATGTTGGAGACCTCCCTTTGGTGATGTCCAATTCCAAACTAAGTTTTTTCAAGAAATCCTTCTCCCAAGTGAAAATTTGGGCGTCATCAAAGTATAGGGATGCAAAGGATTAATGATCAGGAAAGACTAACAAGTAGTGGAAGGATGAGATTCAATTTATAGGTATGGAGAGGGAGTTAGGGATCCATAAGATAAGGATGAAGGCCCACTTCTCATGGGAAAATTCCCTATGGATGCAATCAAGAACTCAAAATGAGAGATCTCGAGGACATCTACATCAAACCATATCCAAATTTCCATTCTTGAAGCTTCTTCACCATTTGTGGAAACACTGCCAAAAGAGGTTCATCACACTTTTTCCTATCAAAATCACATTGACAGAACTAGGTAAAAGTCTTGCAACATGCCGTCATCACTGAAAAACAACTAGCAAAGAGCGCTGACCCAAAAATTTAGGTTTTAATATGAGCTTCTTTAGAAAAGATTCAAGGAAAATTTTTGTTTCTCTTCAAGGGATATCTTGATGTATTCTTCATGGTGGATATAGTGCACAATTTTTATATTAGTTCACTTCAGGATCAGGGATGGGAAGTGAACAGGGTGACAAATTATTGTGTAACAACAAGATGAAACTTCCCCAAAAAAACACGCTGCAACATGTGGTGGGCTCCAACTTGATTGAGGAACTAACCTCAAAAGATGCAATAATCTACTCATTATAGGCTATAACTTGATTGATGCTCCAACCTCACTAATGAGTAGGATCCAAATTTCTCTAGGCTCCAACTTGATTGAGGCTCCAACCTTGATACTGAGCGGGCTCTGACCTACTCTAGGTTTCAACCTCCTTCAACTTCCTTGTGGACCTCTATTTCATATCATTTTCAAACTAGATACACTTCCATCATATATCACTGAATCTTCCATCACAAATACTATTATAAACTAGAATCACAACCTCTATAATTAAAATGCCACATAAACTGCAATCTTGCACTACCACACAACCTACAAGCATTATATTTCCATAAAACTTGCACCCAAAAGGTCATATCAAGCACTCTTGTTTTTGTCATATTTCTACCCATATACTGCTTCAACTAGATATTCAAGTTGGCCATTCAAACCTCTTCTCAAAACCTTTTTACTTCATGTATCCAAAACACCTACAACTCATAGACCTTAAAAAAAAACATAAGAGATATTAGACATCAAATAAGAGTCAAAACAAAATCAAACCCCACTAGTTGCATCCATATCTAAACCCTGATAACCAAGATTTTTCTAGAATAAAATTAGGATAATTATATACCTCAAATTCTCACAAAAACCACATTGAACCATATACTAAATTAATTTTTTTACAAATACTCACTTTTTGGGATGCATGCTATAAACATATAAAACCATGATGCTGGAAAAACACACACACAAACATACATACATACATACATACATACATACATATACACAGACACACACACAGATATATATATATATATATATATATATATATATATATATATATATATATATATATGTTCACTGTCGAGGGTTGAACTTGTGATCTCTAATGCACAGTGTGCATGACTTGCCAACTTCGCTCCACAATATCACTTATAAATTAGTGATATGCCAATTGAGTTGTAATGGTGACAATGCAATCGAATTGGGATGGTCCACCATGGCTCCTTGTGGTTTGTTTCTATAGGTCAATAAAATATATGGAACTTACACCATGAAGATCTTACTATCATGCTACCAGGTCAATACTATTTATGGAGTTCCATCGTGGCAACCTTACCCTCATGCTACAGAGTCGTCATGGCTTCGAGTTATCCTCGTGTTATAGATTCAATATAATATATGATGTTTCCACCCAATAAACCTCACACTTTGGCTATAGATTAAATACAACATATGAAGTTTCCATTGTGGTTTCCTCACCCTCATTCTACAGAGTTAGTAGAATATATGGTGTTTCCACCATGGAAAGATGTCACGGACCAGGGCCATAACTCGACACCCAAAATATTCCAACAAATTGCATAACCGTGGATTCAACCAAATAGAGTTAAAAATTTGTTGATTCTTCAAGCCCTTGTATTAGCACTAGACTCTGATGGTTCCTTCAAGAATAAGGTTAGACTTATTCAATGAAACCAATAACCAAAACCTATAAGAACTTGTATGAATCAAGCCATACCTAAAAGCTTCAATAGAAGAATTATGTTTTCATCACTATTTGTTCATTAGATTGGAGTTTCAACACATTGTATACATATACATAATGAGTGGACCCATGGTCATTACAGTATACCTTGGGGGATAATATGTGGCACAGAGGGAGGTATGCAAGGGAATAATAATGTGATGTAACAATATAATAGGCCATAATTAATAAATAAATCCTCCCCGCTATGCGACAAAAGAAGCCACATCACTCGTTGGCCCACCTTCCACTAACCGTTCGTCGGCCCATTCTCTGCCCAACACCTGTCCTCCACTATCTCCTCTACCGTGCACCTTTTTTTATCATGCCTTCCCTCCACTGTCGATCTGGCTACCCCATATCTTATGGCCCGAAATATTTTTCGAGCGCAATTTTCCATAACAGGTTAATGGCCCAAATCAATGCAAATTAGGTGGTTTTTCCCAGGACGCGTGTCATTATCTGAGTGGAATCGCGTTCGATTCACTCAATACCACTTACTACCTAATCTCTGCATGAAAGCCACCTCCATTTTTTGCAAAACCACTCTCCTCATTCCGTGTCATAATTCAAATTTTAACCCCGTTTCTTCATGTTTCCGTCATCGGTATCCCCTCTGTTGCACATCCCCTCCCTCATTTCTCCTTCGACACTTCCCAATGCCTCCAAAGAAGTCTTACCCTAGCCCATAGGTTTTTATTAATGTTTTTGTTTGTTTATGTAGGTTCAATGGAGGTTCTAAGGCCGAAAAGCCTTCCCACAGTCCATAAAGAGACAAGGCCGAGGGTGACGACCTTTGTGGCCCAAAAAAAGGTAAAAAGGGACTAGTAGGGTTACTTCTATGTTTTAACCAATGATTCATGAGCATTGGTCACACGATCAAGCCCTACAACATGCCAAAGCCACCTGTACAACCAGCAATGAAGACAGAGATTAAAGGGTTAAAGGATAAAGGTTAAAGTCAAAAGCCCAAAGATCAGAAGACTTAATCAGGAAGATAAAGGATAAATACACAATATAAAGTAGAAAGATGATAAAGAAAGCCTTAAAGCATAATCAAAGGCAATCAGTGTTTAAACCCACAAAGCAGATAGATCAGTAAGGAAAGCTTCCAACTGCCACATCAGTGAGGCAATTAATCCTCAGAAATGGCACCTGCCAGTTTATTTTCCTCAAAAGAATACAAATTCAATGCACAGTCAGAGATATTTTCAAAGACAGCTCAGAAGGTAGTTGCCAGCCTACCAAAAGCCTCAAAAGTCAACAGAAGTGACTGAAGTAGATGGAAATTAATGTAAAAATCAATTAATAGAGTTAATCCATTAGATATATTCTCCATTAGGCCTCCTAAAGGTCAAGAAGCATTTAATCTGTATTAATTGAATAGTTAGACCTTCCTTGCACTCAACCTCCTCAATTTACCTACATATATCATATGAGGAGCCTATTATTTTCGTTGGTTGAATACTTATTGAATGTCAATAGTTACTGAGGGTGTTGAAGCTCTGTTAGTGATTGAAGAAAGATAGGCTGAGAAGAGAAGTTTGAAGCTGTAAAGACCTACTCGACTTGAATATTGTAACTGGTTTGAACATCAAATATACAAGCTGATTTATGGGATCCTAGTGTATGTCAATGATGATTTTTTTGTTACTATAATTGTTGTTTTTCTCATGTTTTTCATACTGTCCACTTTCTCTGATAAAAAAAAACAATTTTAGATTAGGATTTACTTCTAAAAGTACCCTATTTCTCACTGATAAGATTTATCTCTATGTTTTCTTCTAATTGTTTCTTTGAGGATAATTCAATAGAGTATAACTAGGGAAGTGTAGGTGAGCCCATATTTCCTGAGTACAACTTGAGGTATTGTCTTTGAAATTTATTGAAAAGTTTGCTCATTAAAGTTGAACTAGAGAAGTCTATGGTTGCCCCTGTCCTCTAGTTTATCTCCAACAGTTTCTTTGAAAAGATCCCTTAAGAGCATGCCGAAAGTAGGATAGGTTCAAATTATTTACTTGATCTTAGGCTATTTTTTATATTCATCTGAAATTTTTTCCCTTGAGAGTATGCCAAAATCAGGATAGGTTCAAAGTCCTTACTTGATCTTAGGTTGCCCTTTGTTTTCTCATATGTTTGCTTCTTTCACCACACTTCTTAATGTTCCATACCACAAAATCAACTTAAAGAGATCCTTTGATATAGATGACTTGCCCCATGGACCACTCTTGAAACTTGTTGTGCAATTAAATCCTTTTGTGACTCCATAGCCCAATGGATTGATACTATCTCTTACCTATCCTATCAGCTGAAACATTACTTCAACCTATTCACACCTTTACCCTTCAAAGGACTTCCTTTATTTTGATGATATCCTACCCAAAAAAAACAAACAAACAAACCACTTGTACTTCATAACTAGCCTAATATCATATCATAATCCTTAAAGATATATCCTTTGAAAATAATTAAATAGAGAGATCCCTCTCTGAATCCAGGAGGGCTAGATCCTAGGATTCCAAAGTGGTTCTGATGTAGGCCCTGCAGTGTTTGTTCTTTCCAATCTTGCAAACTACGGGGACCCTAACATAGTGGCGACCATACTCGGTATATTATGAGTAAATTACATCTTATACATCCTTAAGACCTCAGAAGACCCACAAACCTCCTTAGATTGGTATTCAATTGTTGATGTTGGACAGAAAATCACCTCAAAAGTTTTGAAATCCTCCACATGGCGACTCCAAAACTCCTAAAAGACCAAATGAATCCACTGGTAGAAGACTCTGAACTGGTTGAATAGACACAATGACCTCTTTTCTTATTTACAAACATGATTCCAAGGATACAAGGAAGATATGATCCAATGAGTAGGGATCATATCCCTGGATTCCCACACAAAATGCCTGAAATAAATTGGTTAAAAAACCTACCTATCTTTCAAGATGAAAATGTTGATTACCCCTTGTTACATCTCATCAAGTTTCATATACATATATGGAGGTTAAAAGTTGAATGGCATGAGGAATATCTTATGAAAATGTTCATGGAAACATTAGAAGGTAAGGCAAGGGATTGGTATGAATGGTTAGAACCTAAGAGCTTGTTTTCTTTAAAAAACACACACCAGGTATTATATGAAAAATATAAATAAAACCCTTCAACCTTATCATGGACAACAAATTGTTGTGATCAATCTCAGAACATCATACAATACCTATTAGATATTGATGAGGATTTGGTTAATATGCATCCTGAGGATCTCTTAGCAGCCATTCATGAATTTCATACCCAAGACAACTATCACAAGAACCTAGATGAATCATTTGAGGAAGAGATTAATCAAGAAACAGAATAAAATCCTCAAGATCCAACTGAAAACATAACTAATGATGATTCAACATCCCTTTTAGTTGAGGCTCAAGAAGACATCCAGCCTCAAATTTAGTCTTCACAAGAGATAGAGAACTACTTTACTTCTTCTCAAAGAAACACAGAAACATCTCCTCCTTTGACAGAACAAGAAATAGATTAGATTATCAATAAACAGCCAACCTCTGAAACTTTTTATAAAACAAACACTCTTGTCCATTCAGCTAATGAACATTTTTGTAAAATGTTAGGAAGTTCCCTTATAGATCAGAATAAAGAATGACCTACTAATAATCCAGTATATTTGATTGGTGATATTACATACATTAATGATTTTCCTAATTTTTATCTATATGTTGATGATGTTCTCCAAACAGAAGTTGATCTTGCAGGACCATCATTAGTAGATTTGTGGGAGGAAGATCAGTTCCACCAACTCCGAGAAAGTAATAAGCCAAAACAGGCTATTTATGATACTAATGAAGAAAGCTTTAAAAATTCATAAGAGGGAGAAGAATCTTAGAATCTTTGCTTTTCTTCATTATAGCTCATCAGTAACAGTTTCCATGTGATTGGGAATCAGCAGTCTTTTAGCTCAAAGTTTGAGGAGGAAAACAATGAAGAATTTATTGAGCATGATGAATATAAGGAACCTTATCCTGAGAGGGTTGAAGTAATCAAAGAAACCCCTACTCAATAATATACTGACCTCTTCACAAAGCTCATTCCACGGCATCAAAATACCCTAGGACTACAAGAGAACAACACTTCCAAATATGATGAGTCCTTCAGTTCAGATCACAATGAAGATGAGGAAGATTTTCTTTCTCAAAAGAATCTCTTTCATGATCAAGTGGAAGAAAAAATAACCCTAGTTGAAACTTACCTGCCAAATACTCCCAACCAGGTATTATTTCAAGACCCCTTTGCTCATTTTTTGAAGACATTTTAAGAAGGGATAGAGATTGTTAGGAGTAGTGTATCACCAAATGCAACAAATTTTTTTAGCATTGCTGCTAAAGAACAAGTGAGATGGGAGTGGCCCTGTCTGTTCGACATGCTCAAAGAGATGAGCAAAGACCAGTCATGGAACCATCTGATTGACTAGGTGTATTGGAAAAGAGAATTTGTCAGCTAAACATGTAAATATTCCAGAGTTAGATTAGGGTAGGTAGGAATTTCAATAAAGCTCAGATTGTGAGAATTTCATTAGTTTTTTTATTTTATTTTGAATTTGAAAAATAAAAAATAAAAAAACAATAGAAAAAGAGAAAATAGGGCAGATAAAAAAGAAGAAAGGTACAACCCCATACCAAAAAAAAAAAAAAATATATCTAAAAGTGCGCAAGCCTAAATGCCACTACTTGAAAGAGCACTACTATTTAGTCATATAGCCTAATCATGACTAGATAGATTTCAATTTACTACCAATAGGTTATTGAAGAACATTTTCCAAAATTTTTATTCTTGGCTTATCAAGAGATTAGATTAGGATGGAAAAGAATGGTTCAAACATGCTCAAAATATGAACCAAAGAATCAAGAAAAAATGGCTCTAATCAGATCAAAACCTGAGCCGAAAATACAAAGAAGACTGGTTCTAACATGCTGAAAACTTGAACCAGGTAAAGAAGAAGAGGACAGCTCAAAGAGATCAAAATAAGAGATGAAAGAAAGAAGGAAGGACTCTCATTGTTTTTAGAACTTAAGCCTTCCAAGTTTTGTTTTACTTTTCTGCAAATAAAGGTCTATGTGTAGCTTTTTTTTATGCTATAGTCTTACATCAAATCAGAAAGCTTAATCCCAGTTTTCCTGTATTTAAATTTATGTTTTAGAATATAGAGAATAAGATCTGTCAGACAGCTTAATCCTGACAGATAGTAGCTTAGGTAGAGAATTTATGAGTTCAGCTGTTTAATCTGAACTCATGGAAGAAATAAGGGTAGATTTAGATTAGTTTCCTTATTTTAATAAAAGAATAAAATGTTGATGTCAAAAGGTTTGCAAGTCCAGGTGCACCCTGCTGAAGAAAAAATGTAAGGAAAGTAGGTTGTGTAGGTAGAATGTTTGGGAGAAATTGATTTGTTATGATGTAATGATTGATTATCTTTTCAAGAAGCATGATCAAAGAATAAAGAGGATGGTCAAAGTGCAAGACATTGATCTACATTCCAGAGATAAAATTTCTGAGGTTCTTGACACCTCTAGGAGCTGCCATCCCCAAGTGGAGCCACTGTTAGCCATCAATAAAAAAATTACATAACTGATGATGGCTAAAATAGGTCTATTAGTCTTCAAGAAACAAGTTTTAAGCAAAAATTGTGAGTTCTTGAAGCCTTGCTGTGTACCTTGTCCAAAATATTCATTCCATTGATAAATATTCATTCAAAGTTCCTCAAAGAAGTCCCGCTGTTACAAAAAATATTGTTCTCCAACCTTTTCTCCATCATTTCCACCTTCACAATTTCCTCCCAAAGTCCCTCCATTCCACCCATTTTCCATTCATTACTAATTATCCTAAAGATTCATCTTATTCCCCAAATAATCCCTTTTTCTCCCTCATTTACCTTCCATTCCCTTAAAAACCCTTTTAAGCCATGAAATCCCCTTTAAATTGGTTTAAAAACATCCTTTTAATCATACCGGAACCTCAAAAAGGATTAAAAAACCCTCTTTTTAGCCTATTTTCTACCCATTAAAGAAATAAGGCCTTAAGCCCTCTTGGCTTAAACCTTAGCCTTGTTTCCGCCACATGATCCGGTCCTGTGACCTATTCATAAGCCCCCATCGCCATCGCACTTCGACGATTCCCAATTCCTTTTTCACTCACCTTTTTTTGTCGATGGCCGATCTCCGATTTCATCCCAACCATCCGATTTACTCAAATCTATGGCGTATGTTTACTGCGGGGGCACCCAACCAAAGTGGCCCATACTCCCCAGTCCCTCCGCAGTTGACTCATTTGATCACGGGAGATCTTAGATCTACGGTTGAGATTTAATGCGAAGGCACGGGTCGTGAAATCCTTTCGTAAACCCCAGTCCCCCCGTAGTTGATCTTAGCCGTTGATCTTCTCCAGATTTTATGTTCATCGTGCGATCGCTCCCACCAATCATCCTCTCGGCCATCTCTTATCTCTTCACCTCCCACAATAGATCTCCACCGTAGATCTGGTTGATCCGACGGCTACGGTGCTCCCCGCTTCTGCTCCTTCTCCCGACAAGCCTCCCTGCTATGCAGAAAAAGAAGCCACGTCACCTACTGGCCCACCTTCCAATAAACATTCTTTGACCCATTCTCCACCTGACACCTTTCCTACACTATCTCCTCTACCACGAACCTTTTTTTATCGCACCATCCCTGCACCGTCGATCTGGCTACCCCAGATCTAACGGCCCAAAATATTTTTCGTGCGTGATTTTTCGTAACAAATTAACGACCCAAATCAATGAGAAGCATGTAGTTTTTCCCATCACGCATGTCATTCTCTGAGTGGAATCACATTCGATTAACTCAATACCACTTATCGCCTAATCTCTACATGAAAACACCTCTGGTTTTCGCAAAACTGCTCTCCTCATTCCGTGCAAGAATTCAAATTTTAACCCTGTTTGTTCATGTTTCCGCCATGGATATCCCCTTTGCTACACATCCCCTCCCTCAATGCTCCTCTGACACTTCCTAACGCCTCCAAAGTAATATTATCCTAGCCTGTAGGTTTTTATTAATGTTTTTGTTTGTTTATGCAGGTTTAATGGCGGTTCTAAGGCCAAAAAGCCTTCCCACCGTCCATAAAGAGACAGGGCCGAAGGTGACGACCTTCGTGGCCCAAACAAAGGCAAAAAGGCACTAGCAGGGTTAATTCTATGTTTTAACCAATGATTCATGAGAATTGGTCACACGATCAAGCCCTCCAGCCTGCCAAAGCCACCTATACAGCCAACAATGAAGACAGAGATTAAAGGGTTAAAGGATAAAGGTTAAAGTCAAAAGCCTGAAGATCAAAAGACTTAATCAGGCAGATAAAGGATAAAGACACAGTATAAAGCAGAAATATGATAAAGAAAGCTTTAAAGCATAATCAAAGGAAAATCAATGTTTAAAGCCACAAAGTAGACAGATTAGTAATGAAAGCCTCCAACTACCACATCAGTGAGGAAATTAATCCTCATAAATGCCACCTGCCAGTTTATTTTCCTCAAAATAATACAAATTCAATGCACAGTCAGAGATATTTTCAAATACAGCTCAGAAAGTAATTTCCAGCCTACCAGAAGCCTCAAAATTCAACAAAAGTTACCGAAGTAGATGGAAATTAATGTAAAAATCAATTAACAAAGTTAAGACATTAGACATCTCCTCCATTAGGCCTCCCAAAGGTCGAGAAGCATTTACTCTGTATTAATTGAATAGTTGGACCTTCCTTTCACTCCACCTCCTCAATTTACCTATATATATCATCTGAGAATCCAAGTATTGTGGTTGGTTGAATACTTATCGAATGTAAATAGTTACTAAGGTTGTTGAAGCTTTGTTAGTGATTGAAGAAAGATAGGCTGAGAAGAGAAGTTTGAAGCTGTAAAGACCTACTGGACTTGAAGATTATAATTGGTTTGAACATCAAATATACAAGCTGATTTATGGGATCCTGGTCTATGTCAATGGTGATGTTTTTCTTACTATAATTGTTGTTTTTATCATGTTTTTCATACTTTACACTTTCTTTGATAAATAACAACAAGTTTAGATTAGGATTTACTTCTAAAAGTACCATATTTCTCACTAATAAGCTTTATCTCTATGTTTTCCTCTAATTGTTTCTTTGAGGATAATTCAATAGAGTATAACCAGTGAAGTTTTGGTGAGCCCATATTTCCTTAGTAAAACTTGAGATATTTTCTTTTAAAGTTCTTGAAAAGTATGCTAATTAAAGTTGAACTAGAGAAGTCTATGTTTAGCCATGTCCTCTAGTTTATCTCCAGCAGTTGCTTTGAAAAGATCCCTTAAGAGTATGCCAAAAGTAGGATAGGTTCAAAGTCCTTACTTGATCTTAGGCTACTTTTTTTGTTCATCTTAAATTTTTTCCCTTGAGAGTATGCCAAAATTAGGATAGGTTCAAAGTCCTTACCTGATCTTAGGCTGCCCTTTGTTTTCTCATATGTTTGCTTCTTTCACCACACTTCTTAATGTTCCATACCACAAAATCAACTTAAAGAGGTCCTTTGATATAGATGACTTGTCCCATGGACTACTATTGAAACTTGTTGTGCAATTAAATCCTTTTGTGACTCCATATCCCAATGGATTGATACTGTCTCTTTCCTATCCTATCAGCTGAACCATTCTTTCAACCTATTCACACCTTTACCCTTCAAAGGACTTCCTTTATTTTGATGATATCCTACCCAACCAAAACAAAAAAACAAACCCCTTGTACTTCATAACTAGCCTAATATAATATCATAAGCGTTAAATATATATCCTTTGAAAATACTTAAATAGAGAGATCCCTCTCTGAATCCAAGAGGGCTAGATCCTAGGATTCCAAAGTGGTTTTGATGTAGGCCCTGCAGTGTTTGTTCTTACCAATATTCCAAACTACGGGGACCCTAACATGATGCATGGTATTGAGAGACCCATGGTAAAGGCTAGAGACTCCCCATTGAGATATGTCATGTATTATTGTATTGATAATCATATGGCTTTTGGAGTGTTCTCCTTCCTTAAGTATTTATTGTATGGTGTTACCCTACCTCAAGGGTTTTGATTAATAAATATCTGAAGAATTTCTATATTTTTTTCTTATATTTTTCTTGGGAATATTTTCCATTGTGCTATATTTTCATGTTAGGTCTATTACATTCATGAAGCCTTCCATATTATATCGCTTAATCCAGAGTTCGAACCAAAAATTTCACTTGGTTGAGGTTTATATAAGCCATATGAATATTCCATAAGATCTAGACTTCAGGGAAATTACTTGTTCCTTTGATGACATCATCATGATATAATTAATCCACATGGAAGCCTATGAGGGGTTCCATGTGTCACCCTATTTCATACCTTTTTCCAAACCAAAAGTGGCATTTTTCTCTACCACGTGGAAGCCCTTGATGACATCACATCAGCCTGTAGATGTCATCTTATTGACATGTCATGCTGACTATGCCAATGAGGCACGTGTTATTCACCAATACATACAGGTCATAATGTAACTAAAATCTGCCTTGTATCACTATTTCGTTGGTCCAATAGTGATGTTTGAACCTCCTCCAAATTTTCCATCATTTGATTGTTGACATGTTTGAGGTGTCATTGAATAATCTGAAACACAAATCTGAGTTAATTACATTAAATAGTGTGCACCTTTATCTTCCCGTGGCCATTAATTTGGTTTGTTAATGGCACATATGCTCCAAAATTGCACACTAGTTAATAAATTAAGGTTTGTGGGTTCATTCCCTATATTTTTGAACCCCCAATTAATATTGAATCTTAAAACAACCATAAATTCTCCTCTGAGAGGAGTTTTTTTACCAGGATATACCATTGAAAAGGTATCAATACACTCTATGCAACCATGCTATTTTTATAAAATTTTGAGAAATGTAAATCCATCAAAATTTCAAATATATTTAAGCACCCATATCCTCGTGGGTGTCATACCTTATGAAACGTCTAGTTGTCATACCACTTCACAAATATTATTTTTCTTATTTGGTCATAAAATATTGTACAACTACTATTATCTCATACATCCCTTCTACCATGAAATATTTTTGTCATTAATGGAAACACTATGTGAAAAAATCTCACCCTTTGTCATTGATCGCAACGCCCCAAGACATTGATGGTTATTTGATGTTGAAAAAGTCAAAAAATCCTCTTTGCAATCTCTCCCAAATCAATATCTACAATCTTTCCCTTTTCAAATGCCTACTTTTAGTAATTATAATTTCTAAATCAATTTCTACAATCTCTCCCCCTTTGACATGAATGACAAAGGGTCACAGATATATGTGGAAAAAATGGCCATGCCAACGACCTTATATGTTTTTGGATGATCTTCTGGACCTGACTAAACTATGATTCCTTCTTGCTAACATAGATTATCCCCTGATATCATGCTTCCACTTCTTGCTTGTGATTGTTCCTATACTCCCCTTGATACCATGCTTCAACTATTGTTGTACTATCGTTGAGATCATGCATCTATTATTTTTCATACTTTACATGTACTCCCATTAATATCATGCTATTTTCTTCAACTATAGGTACCTATTATATGCCTTATTTATTTTTAAAAATGAGATATCACCCTAGAATCATAGGGTAATATACTACCTTCATACAAGAATTTTTTATTTAATTTTTGATTTGGTAGATAATGATATTAAGAACGTTGTCTTCAAAGGATTAGAAAGGATTCATATGTAATTAAGGTTCTATTTGACCTCTTATCCATATTCTAACATTTATGGGAGTTCCCACTTTCTTTTACCATCCAAACTTAATCTTGCAATCTTGTGCTATATGACTTTCATTATGAGATATGTACATTCAACATCAGTATTCAACACTTGTAGAATCGTGACATCATATTATTCTATCATGTTTTCACTGGGGCTTCACTCAATGAACCTTTGAAATATCACATGCATTCATGGAATAATAAAAAATACCCTTACTTTGAATACATATTGGAAAATACGTCTGAAAATCACATTATTTAACCCCCTACAAATACAAACCTCATACACCTTCCCAATTCTGAAAACCCTTACTTTCACGAGATTGTAAGTATCAATTTTTTCATTAAATTTTTTTATACCCCTTTATATTTTTTCATTAACTTTGAGCTCCATAACTTATACCTTCCAATATAAAAACCCTTTATCCCATATTATATGCTCAATACATTATGTCAATTTTTTCTCAATATATATCCCCCAATATGAATGCATGTGCTATGGTATTTCTCCCCCAGTGAATCCCTCGTGGTTGTTTTTAGGTACTAGAAGTATATGAATCCGTACTATGTTAAGCATTGAAAAGAAAACCTATGAGTTTAACTTATTGACAAGAATTTTATATGTCTTAAAAATGACTGACACTTACTTCAATTATTGATCAAGGGGCTCATAGGCTTTGAGGCACCAACACAGTTTGTGTTGGATAAAATCTATCTTAAGCCTAATCCTATGTCGATGTTGGGTATTGTAAGTATAGGGAACTATCCTACGTTAACAGTTGAAAGGAAAACCTATTAGTTAAACTTAATCTATCTTATGGAAATTATCCAACCAAAAATTCAAGGTAAACTAAACTCTATTCTAATATGGGCTAAGATAGAGTATGTCCAAAGATGAGGCTTAAGGATTAAATATTTTTTGGGTTGAATATGATGAAGGAATGCATGGGATTCACTATCAACTAGGGTGTTTTAACTAGCATTTAGTATTTTATATCCACCCAGGTGCTAATATGCCATGATAATACCTCAAGAAAATACATATAATTTAAATATTAAACAAATATTAAAATATGAAAAGCTAAAGCCAATATATTAAAAAAACATAATACCTCATAAACCAAAAAAATTCATCATCATGAGCATCAATTCCACACCAATGTTTCTCTTCCTCAACAATAGTAGAACTCCAAACAAATGAGAAGCAAAAGGTAAAATATAGTTAACTCCTTACTTTTGTCACCAATGTGTTACAATTTACTAATTATAATTATCTTCCTATTTATACATGACCTTAGAGACCTTTGAAATGCATGGGGAACATTCATCCTCACATAATAAGAAGTACATCCTCATTCAATTTTTGGTGGACAATAACCCATCCTCATTAAAAAAAAATTGTGAATGAATACTCGAAATTGGATTGATTTTATAGGATTAAAGGTGAGGAATGCGTGCCTCAAATAAATGCACAATGGGACCTATAATTAATTGGCAATGCAATAATTCTCATTCCATCCTGAAGATACAAAAAATTTCTACAACATATCATACTCATTATCCCAAAATAAATCTTACTCACTAAAATCCAAGTTTGTCAATGTAGCAATTCATGATATTTTCCAGTGTTCAAGTTGGAACAAATTTGCACTCCCTCTCCAAACCAATTACACTCTTTCTAATGAAATTTGAAATGGTAGGTTATTGGACAATACCTAACCATAGGATATAAATTTTCATCATGTCTGGTGTTATTTCCCAAATCTACCTTAGGCTGAACGAAGGCGGGATTCAAGGTAACACCAAACCACGCTCAGTCTGGTAGCTAGCCCTACCAGAACAGGAGAGGGCTCTCTCTGGGTCAATCTCAGGAAAAATGTATCAATAGGGCTTGATATGACTGAAATGAGTGCTAATTTTATGCTAGGTATATGAATCAAGGAGTTTGGAATGATTTTTTAGGGGTTTTATTGGAAAAAAGGGAAAGGCAATTTTGGGCTTGGGGATGAGGCCAAATTCTTGCAGAGTTCAAGTTGGGGCAGGGAAGGCAATGGGTTTGATGTCTTAGATTCAATGAATGGATAGAAAAGACTTCTCAGGAGCTGAAGAGGGCAGGAAGGTGCAAGGATCCTCTTCAAACGAAGGAAAACATATAAAACTAAACAAAAGTTTAAGGCAGAGCACCAGCAAACTAATGAATTCTACCTTAGTTACTCATTTTTTTAATTCAGAAGCAAAGAGAAGAGAAATGGCATACATATAAAATTAATGAAACTTACAGATACATGGAGAAAAACATCATCAAAACTCAGAGCCACAAGGATCCGAACAAGTGCTGCAAAACCCTGGTCTTTCCTTTGCCAAAAATGCAGAAATGAATATACAATGAGGTGCCAAACTATTCCCAAGAGTCAAACCCTGAAAATTTCTCAGAAAATACAATATATAGACAAGTCTAACCACTCCCATGCCTCTAGGGGTCTAGCTCATCCTTCTAGGAGCTGTTTCAACCAATTCTAAACAAGGAACTAAAATCTAGGCAATCAAACAACTTGCATCTATATGGAAGGAAACTGATTCATTCATTTAATTTTCACTTTTTACTGAATGAATCCTCTATAAAAAGTAAATATGTGCCAAAATTACATCATAGTCACCAAATTACATCAAGGCAGATCAAGAATTACATCAAAAAGTGAAACTAGTCAAAACTGGGCGAAATTCTCAGCTGAAGGGTGAAAAATAGGCAAAAGTCCTCTATGCGCCGTGCCCAAAAACTCAATGCATCACGCCACTTTGAGCCTATTTTTAAGGCACTTCCCAAAGTCAAAATTGAGCTCATGATAGCTCGTTGGAAATCCCTGTCTGTCTGCTATCCAACCGAAGTGAAATGTTTCAATTTGGAGTTCATTTGCCCCTCCAAAACTTCAATCTCCCAAAACTGGTTCCCATGTGTGTAAAAGGTGGCAAGAAGCCCATTTTCAAGGTGTTTTTGACCTTTTAAACCACCCAGAACTTGATGAAATCCTTAGGCCATTCCTGAGCATGCATAAATTTTCATAACAAGTCCAAAAATGTAAATTTTTCCTCCATAAGATCTCTCAAACGTAAGCGCGCGTAAGGTGGCGCGACGCGTCGAGCAGGAAAATCTGTTTTGTGACCAAAAAAACAAAATTGACAAAATTTTCTCCAAATTCCTTGAAATTTGGAGTGGATTAGGCCTTTCGCGCCTCCTTAGTGCCCTTCTCAGCCTCGCTTTCAAGATCTTCATTTTCTATTTGCAAATATGTGTTCGGGCCCAATAGTGGTTCTTCATGTGTCGGAGCATGTTCTTCTCTTTGTTTTCTTTCTCTAAGAGCTTCTCCAAATGGATGTTGACCCTTTTGAGCCAAGTCTCTCGATCAGCCTCAATCTGCCGCTCGATAGGTGTCATCTCAGATGGGCTTCTTTGGGCAGCTTGCCGGTTTTCACGAATTTTCTGCAGCTCCATGAGTGTCTGTTGATCCTCCAATTGTTTATTCCGCTGCTCCAAGTAATTTATAACCCACTGAGCTCTCGGCAATTTCTCGGTCAATGTGTCGATCTCAGCTTTCTGCTCCTGGATGATTTCTTTCAGCTTTGAGCTGGGAGAACTTAAATCAACATCAATGAGTGTAAAATCGGTGTCTTGGCCTCCTGAAGCACCTTCACCTGCATAGGCCTCTTGCCTCTGTCCTGTCCCTGTATCTGTGCTGATGTCAAAGACGAGATCCCTTCCACCCCAAGTGGAGATAGTACTCGCACTGTTGATGAAGGTAACAAAACCCCTTCCACCCTGGGTGGAGATAGTACTCATCGTGCTGCTGCAAATAAGGCTCTGGTACCTCTCTGATAGGTAACACACACTGGAACACTAATAGAATCTGTCTCAGGACCCTCAAACTGATGTGAAGGCTCGCCCGCACCATGAATAATCTCTAGAGGAGGCTGAGGGTGTTGGGCCATTAATATGCCATTATTATTATCACTTTTGAACACTTATTCCACCCATTTCTACTATTCTTCATCATGTCATTTATTATAATTTATTATATAAATCCATTTTATGATGATTTATGCTTCTATGAATGAATATTATTTATTCTCCTTTATTTATAATAAATTGATGATTATGCATGATTTTATCAATGATAGTTTTAATAAATCAATTGTAACATTATTCACCATTTTTAGCCTCCAAGATAATTTCCAGATTGAAGATTTGATCATTAAAAGTGCCAACTCAGAAATTCGCTGGAATAAGAAGTGACGGTTTTGCGGTTGAGATTTCGAGAAAATGAAGCAGAATCTGGAAAATCCGGAACATGGGTTTTGTCCAGAACGGACCCAATTAACTTTAATGAAGAACGGTTTGCCAAAATTCGGCTTTTACGGAGAGAAATGCAGGGTTCTTTGAGCATGATTTTCTTAGATTTGTTGTTGCGGCCGTCCTCCAAATCTTAGCTGCAAAGCCAAATTCGCCTTGTTCTTGTTGATCAAATGGTTAGAAGCAAACCAATTTTGTAATAGAAATCATGTTATACTTATCTTTATTGTAACTTCTCTCTGATCTCTCTCTATTTAAATGAAAACAAAGATCAGAGATGGGGATGATTTGGGGATGAAAAATGATGGAAAAATGATGAAGAATGATGGTGGATTATTCATGATAGGATAGGGATTGTTGCATGCTGTAATTATCAAGCCTTTGCTGTTGTAATGATTCCACAATTTGCTGATTAATACATGATTTGGGAGTTGTTGTTCATTCTTTTCATTCTGAAGTAACCCAGCAGCGTCCGCTGGCGGCTAAGGGCCCAGCCTCTGGTGGAGTATGCTGCTGATGTGTATCATATCTTTACAATTGCTGCCGTGTGATGGTTTGATTTCCTTTTCATTTCTTTAAATTGTTTTGTTCAGTAATCTTTTGTTTATGAACATTTCGCAGAATTGCTTTGTTATATTGAAATCATAATTGGATTGCGTGAGTGATAGAATTATTAATTATAACTTGAAATGTCCTGCTGACAATTCTGATCTAATGCTGCGCTATCTAATTAAGACTATGGTTCATTTAATTACTGCTCCGTTATAATTGCAATGGTTGTTCAATTAAGTTACTATTCAATTATAACTACGATTGCTGTTGCTTCAATAACTGTGATTAATGTTCATGCTGATAGGTTGCTGAGTCAATTACATTTATAGTTGCTGTGTCTTTCTAATGGACTTGGTTTTGTTGATGGTTCGTTTAAGTTAATTGTTTAATTTAACGTTTTAGCAATACTGTTCTTTCGACCAACAAATCATTTTTGTTAGTTAACTGTTTCATTCATTTAGGTAGTGATTCGTTGTAAAATTGCTTTTATAAGGGTTTTCTGGTTTACTTTCAATGGAAGCTTTAGTTTTAATTTCTGTTCCTTTTAATTGCTTTAAAAGCATGACTCTCAGCTGTAGGAAACATTGGTTGTTGCTTCTAGTTCTAAATTGATTGTCTTGTTCGGTTTGATTTCAAGCGCATCAATATCTAGAGAATGATTGTGCTTTCTGTTATCCTGGAATTGATGGTTGTTTGGTGAATAATTTAATTTAGAACATTTCAATTTCTTCTTTGTTCAATTAATTGTTTCATTTTCATTTAACTTTTACATTTTAAGCACTATGCTGCAAAAAAACATTACTCTTTAGTAAATAATAACCTCGGTTAAATGCACTCTTGAAATAAAGTTCATCACGGGTTGATAATTAATGTGAGGCTTAAATAGGAGTTAAAGACCTTTGTCACTCAAAATTTTGTTGTTGTTGCGAGGAGGTATGTTCATTTCTAAAGTGATGTGAATCTGATAGTGCTGCTAAGAAGGTGGGTGTAAACGGAAAGGTAAGAACACACGTACGAACATAACAACCACTGCTCACTCGCTTTAAGCAGTTGTTAATTTTTTGTGTAGAAATAGATGTTTGAATTTTTGTGTGAATGACTAGAAAAAAAATATGAAATTTTTAAAGATAAATCACATGATTTCACTCAAGTGGTGATATGCTTTTATTTCACTAACTAATTAGCAGGAACATTTGAAGAAGGAGCCTCGAAGAAACACATGAAAAAAACATCTTATATTATGGTAAGAAATAGTTCACGTTTCTGTAACACTGATTTCTATCAAAAGTCTAGGAGAGTGACACAAATACACATTCCCCCATCCTTACCAAATTTTCATGGTTTAGCAAGTGAGGATCAGATACATTCTTATTTGAGTTCGAAATACTTTGTAGAGATGTAGTTATTGTACTAACCAATCCAAAATTGAAGAGTATTTCCTCTTTCTCTAGCAATGACTCTCAAATGGTTCATGCAAACCTAGGTGAGAATTACATCCAATCATGGGAGGACATGAAGAACATGTTCTTGAAGAAGTACCAAGACTACTTGCCAAGTCAATGAAGACAACATGGAGCACATTTGAGAAGATGAAAGTTTGGAGGACCCCATATGGTCGATTTCATTATAACCCAAAAATCAAATCATAAGCATTTGGAAAAAGAGATCTTGAAAAACACTCCTTCTTAAAGGAATCAAAGATGAATTTTAGAACTCTTAAATACGATAGGAAAAGGTGATGTTTTCGATTGTCATGTAGTGATGTTTGTGGGTTGTGCATAAGGTATTCAGAAAATCTCCAAAGGTAGTGAAATTCTAGAGATGTTTGTTCTTCTTTTAAATACGCTACAAGAATAGGAGACATAAGGGCACAAAATCAATGATTTATTTGAAAATTTTAAGTTGATTTTGTGTCTTAAACTCAGGGTGGACGTTCTTGGGTTTCACTGAAGCTGAAAATTTGATCAAGTGTTTTTCCCTCATGACGAAAAATAAACCACTGGGCTAGTTGTCTTCCTTATCTAGGATGGAAGTATCATCAAAAGGTAGGGAAAGGCTATGACAAGGTCAAAACCATGGAAATCATGGCCTACGGTGTAGTTTCATTTGTCTTCTCCATTCTCTTCTTACATAATCCATTATGGAGAATACTCATGTGTTCTGAAACATGCTGTCCAATTCAATACAACATAATCTTATCTACAAGTTGCTTTAGTTTCACCTTATGATTACTGACTATCTCCCTCATCTTGTATGGCTTTGATATCCCTGTGCTCACTAGCTCTTTCACAACATCCTGCTTGCATATCAAATTTATCCCTCACTTATTATTACATCATCACAATGCTCATTCCCTTTACAATTTCATGCTCAACTAATTTCACACCCTCACCACACAATAAACGATTACAACATGTGGGTGTTGGTATGGAATTCTTAACCTTACCATTCTATCTCACATGTGTAGGTAGAAAATCTTTGTTAGGATTCGGAATGTTTCAAATTCAAAATTGTAGAAGCTATGGAAGAAAATGAGGTTTTCTTGTAGGTTGCACCAACAAACCATTTTAAAAGCTCGAGAACTTCATGGTATGATGGGAAATCAAGAAAGTAAAGGATATATTGAAAGATTGGTTTCATTTCATCAACATTTTACAGCATCACTACGTATTGATGTTTAATGACTCTATTTCAAAAGTGGCTTCTCATACCTAATTTTTATCAACATGCATTTCAAGTTGGTGTGTGTGTATTTTGAAGCAACATTTCCCAAAATATGGTTCATTGGAAGTACTCCTATACATAGTCATGTTCATACCAATCAAAGTAGGTTAGTGAGCAAAATTAGAAATTAAATAGACATAAATAAATGCATTTTGTTTTTTTGTCAAAAATAGTTGTTTTTTGTTGCAACACGCTATAAAATCAACATCGGTGATAAATATTTTAGTTTGTTTGTGTGTATGTAGATGAATCATAATAGAAATATTAAGTTCTTAAACACTCATTTTTCATTTTTATCACCAATTTGAAAAAATGCTTGAATATGTTTTTTGAAAAGCACGGAGCTGTTGAACTTTACGGAAAAACAGTCGGGACGGTCATGTTTTGAAAGGGACCAAAAGTGAATATTTTTAAAACCTATTTCTACCCTAGGTATCATAAAGTGTCTACTTTCTAACCCAATTTGAATCAGTCAATTTGGTTTAGGCAAAAAAGTTAGGTAAAACATTAGTAGGATATCTGATAGTGACTAGAGCAATTGGAGATGGGTTTCAGAGCTAAATGTTTGGTGCAGGCTTTATTACTATGGTAGAGTTCCTATGAATTTAGTTTCAATACCAATTTTAATCGCTCATTTTAGAGTATAAATGTGAAATTTATGATCAAAGTCACATTGCATCTGTAGTAATCACTTTGTAAACTATGTCTTTCAAAATTTGTTCATACGTTGTTTTACTATCAATTCTTGTCTTCAAAACATGTTTCTCGCTTGAAATAAATAAATGGACTAATTTCATTCCAATTTGAATCAATTAGAATCCGACATCAAGCGAAAAAGTTACTTAAAACATTATTTGTTGATCTGAAATTTGAGTGATGAAAAATGACTATGTTGTACGGGTTGTTCTAACTAAAAATTGTTGTATCATATCATTAATTCTAAAACCTGTTGCTATGAAGATACAACTTTAGATGGCTCTCGACTGGCTTTGGAATCACTCAATTTAGGTGAAAAACAAAGTTGTGATTAAAACAACATAACCTTTGGCTAATGTAATTGCGTTAACTGCTTGTCATGAGGTGACAAATAATTTCTTTGTTATTTTCTCAATGGATTTGTTATATAGAGTAACTAATTGTTGTTTTTGCATCATTCTTGGATTAGGGGATCTCGTCACACTCTCTTTCTCCATGATTTAATGTTTTATTGCGGGTAGACACTCGCTTTTTTTACCGAGGTCTGGGGAAGAAAATAAAGAGAGTCGATTTAACAGGGCAGTGATTCTTGAAAAAAAAAATTAACGAAACAAAGAATTTCATCTAAGTCATTACCCAATGGATTCATAATAAAAATGAAAGGGTGATTTCGATTTGAAGATTCATGTCTTGTCACTGCTTTGCCAAAACATTCTTCGGATGTTTTACTTAATATCATAAGTAGTAACAATTTGTATTGTTTTTAAATAAAATGTTGTTTGTTTTCTAATTTCTCTTATATTTTGTGTTTCGGTGTTGCTTCATTCAGGGTAACTCATCCTCGACATCAATACGCCAAACAGTAATTTGTTTTTGCATGTTTGCATTTATGATTGTCCATTTCTTGTTCCCTTTAAGATGGACTCTTCTTCTGCCCTGCGTTTCTTGTTCCTTTTCGAATGAAACTGACATATCACTGTTTCATTTTTGCTATTCCTTTTCTAGGAAGCAGCACTTCAAGTTTTACTTTGTTCCTTTTCCAAAGGAAGCTGTTTCATATAGTTTCTTTGTTCCTTTTTTCAAAGGAACGACATTGCCATTCTGTTTTTATGTGTATTTTTGCTTTTTGGTGTGCATTTCATTTGTTGTTTCTGCAGGTACACTTTTAGATATTTTCTTTGTTCCTTCAAGAAACAGCAGGAGTATTTTAAGGCCTTCCTTTTCTTTACTCTTGTGGGACTATTTCTAGTTCATCTCACATTTCTTTTGATTCCCCTTCATGGCATGATACACTATTTTATAAGGACTGAGGTATAGTTCTATTATGAAGCAGAATTAATATCATTCACGTTATGATCTTTTGTAGTGACTCCTTGATGATAGATTATTTTCAAGGACACAATTATTTATATACTGCCTATTGCGTGCTGCATTGCACATGATGTTGATTGATCATCGTACCATGTTTGGTTCCACCTGCAGATTATAATCTTCTACATGCATAATAAGTAAGTTGTAGGTATGTTTCTGTTGACATGTTCAACTTCAACACACCATCCTGCTTAAGGATGCGAACACTCTCTTTTGTCATAAGAATTGTGTAATAAAAACAATTTTGTTCACAGATGGAGGATAGAGGGTCTCATTACGAGCACAACCTACCATGTTCATAAGGTTGTGGTAACATTTAGTAGCACCACCAGGGTTATGATCCATTGGATGGTCAAATTATCCTTGGAACGGGAGGTCTCATCACGGGCTTGGCTGATCACTTTTGCTACATCCCGGGTGAATGGCGGTGTGGTTGTGCGGTTGCCACACTGGCCTGCTGATCTCTTACGTAGAACAATACGTAACTCTCATTTATAAATTGAGATCACGGCTCATATGGGTTAAAAAGCAACCTGGGGCCCTTAGACCTTTCTTTGGCCGACCATGTTTTCTGCTTATGGTATTGAAGTTGTATCTTATCGTCAATTATTATTATAATACCCTTTTCTTATTTTTCTTTTTATCGGAAGTTGTTTTATTAACTTTTCCTTTGTTGTTTTGAACCTTTATGCATGAGAGGGTGTTTCAGAATTGACCAGCATCATTTCGTTATATGCTATCGATAAAAGCATCTTTTTGGCATATTGTTGTTCTTTTCTCTTTCATCACCTATCATCAATTCAAAGCATATATCTCTTATTCGTAACTATGTTTACACTTTCTCTCCTTCTGTTCACTGCTCTTGCTATCCTATCATTGATATGTGTACTTTGCTTTATTCTTAATATTGTTCATTTCCTTGCTTGCTCTGTTTAACACCTCTCACTGCTGTACGTATGGTCCTTGGAATTCCTTTTCCAGTTGGAGGAATGTATGCATTATAGGATTGCATGCGATATGATCCTTGCACTCTTTCATCACTTGTTGATTTGCCAAAATATTAGTATTGCATATGTATACATAAGTTTTTAAGTTGAAATGCATCTTATCTATTGCTTACACTATGAATTCAAGAACATTGTATGCCGAATAGTGCTTTGTTTGCGGAAAACAACAAGTATGGAAGCATAATTCTATTCTGCTTTATGACCACACTGTGCACTTAACGAAGAGGCTACTTTACGCTTGAATTAATTCTTTGAACATGATGTGTACGGATTTCGCCTCACTTTGTTCAACTATTGCCTACATGACTTCAACAAATTCAGGTCCATGTGTCATTCACATTTTCTTTGGAGGTAAAACTTAGGGTAAAATAACATAATTTTCAAGTTTATTACGAATTTAGGGTACGAAATCATTTTAATCGTATTTATCATCCTTGGGTCCCCTTACACTTCATTTCGGTAGCATATCATCTCCAATTTGAGAGTGTTCTTTCATTCATTTCTTTCTTATGACTATGTATTTCCTGTTCTTATCATCATTGCTATTCTTATTCATTCTCAACACCTCCCCTTATTCCATGTTGTTTTACAAAGCATAGAATTCAGCAAGGTGGTAGCAACCACCTCTATTTGTTTTCTAGCATCGCATGAGGGCATACTAATTTTTCGAGAGGAGGTGCTACGCATGATGGATGTTTTTCTGTTTTCTTTCTCTGTTCGAGCATACAATTTGGTCATGAAAATTAATTCATAATATTTTTAAAACTATGAACTCAATTCTTGTGATTTTGGAAAACACGGACGTATCATTAATACAAGCCAATTGATTTCAAGATAAATTGGTTCATAAAATTCAATCATGCCTCTAAACTCAGTCCATTTGTTATATCTCGCAGTCATACGTATTGATCAATTTTAGATCGTAAAAGGCATTCATATATTATAAATTTACTTACATGAAAATTTCAACAAAAGGCGGTTTGTAGTTTTTGAAAATAGTTAATGAAGTTTGTTATTACTTATATCATATTTTGTTGCAACTTCAAATATACATATAGTTGAATGTCAATATAAATTATTATGCCTTCATAAGGAATTACTAAAGTGAATATTCATTAATTAAGGAAGAATTCATTTGTTCTATCCATTTAAAGGCGGGAATGAACATATTTTATTGTATGGTTAACGGGTTTTATGTTTTGAGTTTGCATGGAGCCTGCAATATATTAGGTTACCGTTGCATGAGGACATACGACATAACGAGTGTGGGGGTATGTTGGGCGATTAATATACATTATTATTATCACTTTTGAACATATTCCACCATTTCTCTTGTTCTTCATCGTAATAAACTTGTCATAATTTGTTATATAAATCCATTTTATGATGATTTATGCTTGCATGAATGAATATTATTTATTCTCTATTTTATTTCTAATAAATTGATGATTATGCATGATTTTATCAATGATAGTTTTAATAAATGTCCAGTTGTAACGGCAACCACATTTTTAACCTCCCAAGATAATTTCCAGTTAGGAATTTGATCGTTAAAGTCTGGGCATAAATTGTTGGAATAAGAAGTAGCGGTTTGCGGTTGAAATTTGAGCAAATAGACGAATCTAGAAAATCAGGAACATGGGTTTGTGTCCCAGGCGGACACAATGTAACTAATATGAACGGTTTGCCCAAATTCGGCTTTTACGGAAAGCTTCATGAGGTTCTTTGAAGCATGATTTGTAGGATTTGTTCATTGCAATAGTCCTCCAAATCTCATTCTCGACCAATTCTTATGTTGATCAAATGGTTGAAAGTAAACCAATTTTGTAATAGAAATCATGTTATACTTGTCTTTATTGTAACCTCTCGATCTCTCTCTGTTTAAATGAAAACGAGAGATCGAGAGATGGGGATGATTTGAGGATGAAAAATGATGGAAAAAATGATGAAGAATCTTTGGTGGATTATTCATGATAGGATAGGGATTGTTGCATGTAATTCTCAAGCCTTTTTTGTTGTATTGATTCCCCAATTCTTTGATTAATACATGATTTGGGAGTTGTTGTTCATTCTTTTCATTACGAAGTAACTTGACGTCCCAGGGCACAGCGGTGAAACCCCGATACTCACAGTGGAGTATCTTGTTAGCTGCATGTGTCATATCTTTACAATTGCTTCAATAACGGTTTGATTTCCTTTCATTTCTTTAAATTGTTTTATTCGATGATCTTTTGTTTATGAACATTACATGATGCTTGTTATATTGAAATCATAATTGGATTAGTGGTATTAAATTATTAATTATAACCGAAATGTCCTGTGATAACTTTGATCTAATGTTTCGCATTTATGTAATTAAGACTATGGTTCATTTAATTACGCTAAAATTATAATTACAATAGTTGTTCATAAGTTACTATTCAATTATAACCACGATTGTTGTTGCTTCAATAACTTTGTGATTAATGTTTAAACGTCTTGATGATTCTTGATTCAATTGTTTATAGTTGTTAATAATATTTCTAATGACTTGTTCTTCTTTGTTGATTCTTTATTTAAAGATTGTTGTTTAATTCTAGCATTTTAACGTTGTATTCCTTTCATTAATAAATCATTTTGTTGAATGGCTTTACTTTGTTCATTACTGTTGATTCATTGCAAAAGTGCTTTTAAGAGTTTGAATTTACTTTCAATAGCGACTTTAGTTAATTTCTATTTCCTTTTAATTCCTTTAAAAAGCGAGGACTCTCAGCTTCGCAAAACATTGGTTATTTCGTTCTAGATTGATTGTCTTGTTCGTTTGATTTTAAATTTACTGTCGATATCTGAAAGGGCTAATTATTGCCTCTGTATCCTCAATTGATAGTTGTTTGATGAATGATTTGGTTAGGAATTTCAATTCTTTTCCGTTTAGTTTTGTTTTCGACTTTCATTTACTTTTGCATTTTAAGCACTATACGCAAAACATTACTCTTAGGGTAAATAAACGCCTCGGTGAGTACCTCTTGAAATAAAAGTCCTCCACAGGTTGATAATTATTGAAAGGTAAATAGGAGTTAAAAGACCCTTTTGTCGCTCACAGGAAGAGACGTAAAGAAGTCATAGAAATGAACTTATCCCATACAATGCCACTGCTAATCCAAGGTGATGTACTACAATGATCTTGATGAGCACATAATGATAAATGTTGTTATGCTACGGCAAGGTCTTCTTCTTGCTGAAGTGATCATCTTGCTCTATGTTTCGACACGTGAAATATAGAATGTCATCATCCTCACTCTCGTGAAATGCATAAATAATCGAATATGGTAGCATAAAGGCGTGAGAAGCAGGCCCTCACATTTAAAGTACCCGATTGTAGGTTCATCAATGGCGCATGAGACTCCTTGATACGAATAGAATACCCTGTTTGAGGTAGCCCCAAATAGCCGGGCACAGTGTTAGTTGTTGTCTATCCATTCTTGTCTCTTGTTCCTCTTCATATGTTCGGTGCTCCAGGTTCTGAGAAATGGTTTGGTGTCAAGGTGAAGTTCCTCCAGTAAAGGTTGCAGCCATCATGAAAATTTAGACAAATAAGCAAACCAACTCTGATGATGTTGGATAAAGAAATCATCTCACAATCTTGAAAACATGGGTTTTGTTCTTTGAAAGCAGCCATTCTGTTGAGATGTAACCAGTTGAGTCAAAAGTGGACTCTTCTGCGCGTGCTTGCCACTTTTAGCAGAGCCTTCTTGGTACAGTAAACTACGGTGGTTGAGTCCTTTGTCTTGCTGTGTTCTTCCTCATATGATGAATGTTGTCTACGTCATGGTGTGATATATGTATAGTGTGTGTTTGGTTTGGTTTGAAAATGATAAATAGGTGTTTTTTTATTCCAATATGGAAAATGTTCCAAAAAGGAAAGCAGAAGGCATGGTAAGTATGAACGGTGGGAATAGTGGGGTTTCAAGTGAAATTTACGATTGTGCTAATAGTCATAGCGATTTGGGAATTAGGGATTTTGGGAATTTTATAATTGATGTGGAAAAAGGGACAAGGATAGAAAGAAGCTGATTTGGAGACAGTGGAATGGGAATAAAATGATATGAGTAGCTTAGGATATAAGGGAATAGGGAAGGATATTGTTCAATTGATAGGATTGAAAGGGAGTGAGGATCACAATTGGAAATGGAAACTTAGCATATTCGCTTAAACGTAATTTCAAACCTGAGAAAGATTCTGATGTGGACATAGGGTTTATATTTCACCAAATCAAATATTTCATGTCTTTGCCTCCAAACAACACCAAACACAATCTAAAATCAATATGCAAGGTTTTCAAACTTACTTGGAGCAAAAAGTGGAACTTTTGGTTTTTGATGGTATTGATAAATTTCTGTGTGGAGGCTCTATGCGTCGCGCACAAACCAGTGCCGTGCACCTCTGGATGCGCCATGCAGTTCAAAAATAAATGGTGATAATAAGTTCTGCCTTCTGCCGACCGGTGGATAAGTAGTGCCTACTCCCAATGCACCGCGCGCACTCAGCTTCTGACCTTTAGTTTTAAACTCATGGTTTCGCCTTCCACAACTAAACTAGACTTCTATTTGATGCTTCTTGAATGGTAAGCTTGATAAACATAGAAATATCTTTGTAAAATCATGGATTTGATTTTTGCTTTGTAAAGACCCACTTTTTTGTAATGTTTTTAAATTGGAACTTCTCACATTTTAATGCAAACTAAATATTTTGTTTCATTTGAATTTTGGCTAAAATGATGGCTCCTTTGTTGATTTTTGCGAGGATGATTGTACGATTTGACGAGAGACCCAAAGAAGCTACGCATGTAGTTATAGAACTTGAAAGAGCTTTAAAAATTACATATTTATTACAAACAATAAATTTGACGATTTCTTCTTCAAAGCAGTTTGAAGAAGAATCATTCTACGACATTATTGATGATGATTGCAGGACAAAAACTTATTGTAAACATCCTCATGTGGGCACGTTATTTGACGTTTTAGCAAGCGAAACCCTGAACTTTGATGGTGAAAAGACTATTTCTTGACAAAGACCATCTCATTATGAATAGTGTAAAATTGACCTTGATGAATTTTGATGAACTTTAATGACCCGGAACCACAAGCAATGGAATACATGACATGAGGGAAAAAGAAGATGAGACCCTTGGTGAGAAAATCTATACTTCTAATAGAATGCTAGTGATTGGATGAATAGAACACCTACAATGAAAATTCAACAAGGGTTTTGATCTCGTGGAGGTATGCTTGGAACTAGCTCTAACATCAAATATCCTACACAATTGTATTTACTTGTTTTATTCACCCGAAGCCAAAACTTAAATTTTGTATGAAATATGAAGTATAAATATTTAAGATCAAATTAATGTCTAGTAATTTTAAATTGTTTCATTAAGGTAATTAATTATTACAATTTAGATCGTCAATTGAAAGAAATGAATCCCAGGACATCACATTTAGTAAACAAGGAAATTTTAGCCCGCTTACAAGAATTCATACAAACCTTCATTTAGCGAGGCCAAATTGAATTATTGTTGAGTGTTTTTTTACTCATAAGTAGCATTAGTATAATTGTTTCTAATTCATTGATCGCAAGGTCAAATTCTTCCCGAAAAAGTTCTAAAACAATCACAATTCGCTGTGTCCTTTAAAGGTGCTCGATAGTTTGTGAACAACATAAAATTAAGGTCAAATTCTTGTTTAAAATTGATAATGAAATAGTATACAATTTTAGATCATATTGACCGCTTCATAAAAATGCACACCCAACTTCATTTGAAGGCCAAGTGAATACTTCGCTTGATGTTTTACTCATAGGTAATGTTAATATAGTTAAATGATTTTTATTTTCACATACCTGTTGAGATTTATTCAATAATATCCCAATTGCATGGATTTGATAGGGTAAATGGTGGGGTTGCAATATATCAAAATAAATACATTCTAGGAATGTTTGGGAGGAAGTGGATGGTTGAAAAGGAATGCAATTTAATTTTAATATTTGAAACTTGTATTTTCTGTAATTAAAAAACCCTACAAGTAATGTTGGATTATACCATATTTTAGTGGTAATTAGGTTTAAATATTTCCAACGAAGATAGATAAAGAAAGTAACACTAGGGTTTGAAGGGTCTGACACAGGGTTTTTCTATATTGTCCATATTTTTTAAGGTTTTAATATTAGGTCAAGTTACTAGTAAGGGTTTGAATATAAATAGGTAAGGAAGAAAGGATACAAAACGAGTTTTTATTTTTATTTTGTTTATTTTTATTTTTTAAATGAAACTCTAAGCATATGTATACGGTTTTAATTCCTCCTTGATTGGAAAAGTCGTGAAAATATTGACTATAATTATAGGGTTTAAGAGTGAAAGGAACTTATGGGATTCACTATCAACTAGGGCCTTTATACTAGCATTTTAGTATTTAAGATCCATCGGGGGTGTGACATAGCAGTAACTGAAAAAATACACGTAACATTTCAATATTAAACAAATATTTAAAAGACGAAAAGATTGAAACCAATCTAAAAAAAACACATAATACCAAATAAACCAACAATTCATCATCATGGAATAAATTCACAATAGTGTTCCTCTTCCTCAATAATAGTAGAATTTAAACAAGAAAAAAAAGAAAAGAAAAAGATATGAGACTCGTTCACTCTTGTCATGAGTATTATTTACGGTTTACAAATTATAAGTCTTTTCCTATTTATACATGACCCACAGAGACCTTTGAAATGTGTGGGAACATATCACATAGCATAAATTACATCCTCATTAAATTAGGTGGACATATTAACTCATCCTCATTAAATTTATATTTTGCATGAATACTCGAAATTGGATTGATTTTATAGCGAAAAGACGGGGGATTGTGTTCTCAAATAATTACATTGAAAATGTAATTAATTAGGTAAATGATAATTCAGCTAAATGTACACACATTTGTAAAACATCATGCTCGACCTTCTAAAAAATCTTACTCACTAGAATCAAAAGTTTGACAATGTAGCAATTGTCATGTCTACAGTATTCAACTTGGAACAAATGTGGACCTAGAAAAACAAATTACACTCTTGGTAATTAAATTTGAAATAGGACATTATTTGATAATACTAACAGGATATAACCTTGCATGTAATAAATACTACATAACATGTTTCATATACGAAACTCCCACTAAGGCAACGAAAAAACTTACGAAATATTGTGTAAATATATATATATATATATATATATATATATATATATATATATTATTTTTTAATAACAAAAAAGTACTAGTAATTGTTGAAATGTTGTCATTGATGGAAAAAGGAGGTAGAAAAAGAAGACAAGCAAGGAGGTAGCAAAAGAGACACCCAAAAGACGACAGAAATAGGGAAAACGTTGAATACAAAGACATAGCTATTATCGTGGAAATGAGTGACATGAAGCAGTGAAGAAGGAAGAAAGGAGAGCGAGCGACGGAGGGCGCGGTTATCGCCGATGGCGAGCGAGCGTGACGGAAACGTGGAGAACGGTAAAGCTATTATTGGAAAACAACGAAATCATTGTTTACACACAAACTATATATATATATATATATAACTAAGTTGGGAATATTTTCAAGCGGGACACTTCCCATAACATAAATATAGTTAGAATCACCTGCTTAAGCAGCAAAGTATTGCACGCTTTATATTCAAGGACCAAAACATATATATATATATATATATATATATATATATATATATATATATATATATATATATATATATATATATATATATATGTGTGTACATATGCGTGGAATCCAAAAATATGGTAATATAAGGTGGGACCCTTCTGTAATCGCATCGGGGGTTATGAGCCGATTGGAACATGCAACCAAATAATTACGGCGATTCGATTATTCTAGACCCGATGGGTCTGCTAAATCATGTTTAACAAGTGTTTAGGTCCATTTAATGTGATGATAGGTGAACGTTAGTCGATCGCACTTCGAAACAAGCAAGGCACAGCAAGACATATATTTAAAAGACTTGCAGTTGTGATTTGTAGCCCATGCAGGTATTGAGCTTATAAACTATGATTAATAAGTATTTGAGTTTCCAATCACATTGGCAAAGGACGGGTGAATGGTGGTCAATCGCATCGGAAAAACGGACACGCGGAAACATATATTAAAGACTTGTAGTTAAGTTGAAGCTTGGGACCCAAATGGGCTTATAAACTTTAATTAATAAGAATTTGATTCCAATACATGAAAAAACGTTGAATAGTGATCAATAACGCCGAACAAGGCGACTTACGATTACAATCAATATGATAAAATGTTGGAGGGCAACATGATGCCTTGACGTGTGAAGTGAGCGAAAAGGGCATTAGTATATTATTAAACATGATTCTTGATGTTAAAAGTGGACATGGAAAGTTTGTTTGTTAAAGCTTTGTATATATATATATATATATATATATATATATATATATAAAACGGCGGTATATATATATATATATATAATATTATTCGTTTGACTAAAATATGCCGCATGGTTTGTGAACGAACTATAAGCAGGTGGAGGGTGATTTGTAATATAAAAATGATTGCGATACATGTATGTTACTGCGGAAATCCCACATCAACAAGACACTTTACTGCGTGTAAAGATTTAGGTGCCCAGCAATTACGATTAGCAGGTTACACATATTTACAAAATGCATTGATATAAAAAGCTTTCGATTTACATTGTCCGGCGATTACACCTGACCCAGGAGGGCAAAAGCAAAATAGAGCTGAAAAAGAAGATAAAACACGGTCACAAAAAAGATAGACACGGTCAAAAGAAAGACAAATGTGCGTGAGAGCCCAAAGACTAAATGAGTTGGTAGGTTTTCATTATGTGAATGTAAATATTGTAATCGTTTTTAATTGTTTGTGATGCATTGGCAAGTCTCTGGAAAAACAAAAATCCTTTGTTAATTAAAATAGCACCTACGATTTACATTTTTGAGTGGTGGAAAAATAAATAGGAAAGGAAAAGAAAACGAAAGCATGGTGTCTTCAGGTTCATTGAATACAAAAGTACGAAGAAAATCATATGATAATATCGTCTTGATATGCAAAAAAGGTGAAGGTAAATATGAAAGCGAGGTACGGAAAGAGTGAGCAAAGAAGATTAAGAAAAGAAAAACCGAAAGCTACGAACGGAAGTGATGTACGGTAAATCAACAAACATTCGGTTTGATAAATTGAGGAAGTTAGACTTCCCTATCAAGTTGTAGCTTGATGGTGCTCGATTATCAGGCGGCCCGAGTTCCAGAACCTCACGTAGGTTGGTGCCTATGGAAAAATTGAAGGAAGTTGGTGCTTCCTTGCAAGTTGTAGCTTGCAGAATTGGATAGTGATCATGATGGTGTCACCAATGGAGGGAAATGCAACAACTCACCCTATCGGTACACTTGAGGACAAGCAACATTTTGGAAGGGATGATTGTAATATTCCTACTTGCTTTGATCTAAGAGATATACATTTTTATCTCATTTATTGTTGCATAAATAAATGAATAAAAAGGAGGACATGTGAAAACTCTTGAAAAATATGGAATAAATCAATGCCCATATGAGTAAGGATAAATACGGTCACATGTAAAAAATCACTTGCAAGTGCAAAAGGGGTTTGAGCTATGAGGCAGGTCAGAAGCTTGACCAAATCTACAATGTTGTCTAGAAACAATATTGCCTCATGAGGACAACATGGGTTCCTGAATGGAGGCCTCATGTGGAACCTAATTCATCAAGGTAGCGCAGGGTTTTCAAGGCTTTCATCTTATAAAAGGAGGGAACATGACAAAGTTTTGTTGATGGTGTATCTTCTGAGTATATTGTCTATTTAGACAAATACCATTATCATTGTTTGGTGAGAAAAGAGTGCTGTAGCACTTGGAGTTTCTATGCAAAGATTCCACCTCTTGTTGAGGATTTCTTGGAGGAGTCTTGCTGATTTCATCCACTATGAAGGGCATTTGGACAAGCTTCTACTTCAAGCTGTGTACGGATCCGGTGAGTATTTGGTTGCTTTTGTGAAGCTGCTGACCAAGTGGAGAGCTAGATCTATTCGGTCTGAACCATACTAGTGCTGCCTCTTCTTGATGAGTAGGTCTTTGTCCTCCTAGAAAAGTGTATTATATGTTGAGCTTTAGATACGTATCTTGTGTCGAACCAATTTGAATATGGCTACAACGTAGTTTTCATGATGTGATATTTTGTCTTTGGAGGTTTGCGGCGTGTTTTGGTCCTTACGATAGAAATCTAAGTCTTTGTTTCCTTTCACATTAGTGATCATAGATTAACTTGCTAATCACATGTATATATATGATTTACTACAATATCGTCATCTTGATTTTGAAAAATATTGATCTTGCTACTTTAAACTCGGTCTATCTTTGTGTTACATGATTTAGTCAAAACACAAGAAACTTGTAATAAAACCTTTAATATATATCTAAAATATGTCAAATATTTTGTTAAATGTCTGCTCTAAATGTAAAGTGTAACATTTAGCTACGACTCCATAAAATAACATTGTTAGCCATTTTTACGGTAAATACATGTATTTTAACTTTCTTTTAAAGATTTTCTTCTCTCTTGTCTTCTATATTTTGTTGTATATTTAAGAAGCACGAATATGAATACGATTTGCTGTTGTATTCAAAATTTAGTCTTATTTGATATTTTGTTATCACTTCTTCAGGCTGGGTATTTAGGCAGTTTGTTGTACCTGGTACCAACCCACTCTCTTTGGATGTTTTTAAGCTAGACTAGGTAGTGGAAGTCTGTTTGCCACACCTAGTTTGATTTTCTCTCATGCAGTGTAGACCCGGTCTAATGATCTCGGGGATCCAGGCTAAACTCATTTCTATTCTGATTTCCATAGGTGCATTATTTGATAGGGCACTGCTGTGCATTTGTTTTTGGATATTACAAACTGAGCATTTCCGTGATGTATTTGGCCGAAACATAAATATTCACTATATTAGTGAGATATTTGAGCACAAGTATGTTGAATCTCCCAAGTAAAGACTTGTCTAGAACTCACTTTGCATATTTCTAACGGTTGCATAAGTAAATCATCATTGCTACTAATATTACTGTCATCTATTTAACTATTAAACGTACCTTAGTTGTACCATCGAAAACATATGTATGTCTCATTTTTGAAGTGAAAACATGCCTTCACAATTTTAAAACATACCCATACTTTGTGTTCACACATTTGTAGAGTTGAATAGTATTGTGTGTCCTTGATCACACAGCACACACCAACTGTTGAAAAGATTGTGATTCATGTTTTCCAACTTGGATGAGAACATTCTTGCTTTAGAAACATATTTCTTCCCAGATTGATGGTGCCTTGTCTACTGTTTGAAGATCCATGATTTCTAAGAACATGATTCCATCCTTCTTCTCTTTAGGAGAATAAACAGCTGTTCTATCTCCATTCATGTGCATTGAGAAACACACTGTCAACATACCACACATCTTTTTTTGTTTTGAACCTTAAGAGCGGGAACACAATTGTCAATCTTCTTCTTCTTCCATGTTCATTCGTTCTGTGGCTTTGAAGATTCTTCAGGACTTTTAAATGTAACGGTCTCACAGCTATTATTCCAAAGTTTCAACATTTGTAACATTCGATGTTATTTATAAATGTTCAAATATATCGATGTTCTTGAGCAGAGTTCATATTTGACATATCTCCTAGAATTGTATTGGTTCCTAGGGTATGCGACATTACGTAGCTTTATGACCAAATTTTCCATGAATAAAAATGGCCATAAAAAATATGTTCATACTAGATAAGCTTCCTTAAATTGTCTTCAAAAGGCTGTTCTTGCGGAATCTTGTCCAATGAAAATGTACATACATATTGAATCTCATAGGTTCATTGTGTTTTGTTGTGAAAGTCCTTTAATTTATAACAAAACCAGGATTACGGCAATTGTAATATCGTTGATTTTTTATGAAGTTTTTTCAATGTCCTTGATTTGTTAGCATAGTTTTAGATAGGTTTTCCCTTCTTCACTTCCTTGTAGCGAACTTCAATTAAGCTTCTAATACTTCCTTTCTTGGTTTCTTTCTTCCATTATTTTTAGTGACCTTGCTTCAATACATTTGTCTTCTTAAACTTCAATTTCAGGACAACGAACTTGTTCTTCAAAGAGTATTGGAACGGATCTTCTTAGCCTTGAGCTCTTTTGTAAACTTGATTGCCTCCTTAAAAAATTATTTTGTATGGTCAACCTTTCTTCTTCGTTGTTTGATACCTCTTGTTTAGGGATTCTTGAAACAACAATACTCTCTCATTAGCTTCTTCTTCGTTGTCATTGTCTTCCTTGAATGATAGGCTTTATCTTCTTCAGAAAGGTTCCTTTTGAATCCTTTATTTTATTTTAGCATTGAATTTCTTGACCTGCTACTGATTTGCCTGTCCTTGTCTTTCATGCATTTTCGCAGAATGCCCAACCTCACCATGACCAAAACATATCAATGGAATGTTACCTTAGTTTCCGTTTACAATTTTTAGTTTTTTTCTGTTAAAGTAGCATATTCCCCATCTAAAAATACCTTCTTCATCATCTTCCCTTTGTTCACACTTATGAAGGTACGGTATGTGCCTTTGAAGGTTGTTTCTCCTTATTGGTTTTCTTAGATGCAATAGATGAAGTGTATAAATTATATGCTGCCCAGGCATGCACATATGTCCTAGGTCCACACAGTATCACACTATTTAACTTTGCTGCAAGATACGAATCATTCCACTTGTTAATATTTTGTGGAAAAAAATTAATTTCACACATATTAAAGCACGAATAAAAATAATAACACATATGCAGTTGTTTTTAACTAGGAAAGCCTAAAGCCAAAACTCAACTATGTTATGTATCATGGAATCATGTGAAATGCTCATACAAAACTTATCAGGCTCTCGATGTGATTACCAATCATCATACACTAATCGAAACAATATTGAAAATCCATGCCCGATCTTGCTCTGCTGTAAGCACCTCACACTACGCAATCCTTGCTAAAGAATAGCTACGAATGAATTTGAACTACCCTTGTTTGTTCTTTGTAATCTCATTGAGCTTCTAAAATATTGTTATTGATGCAATCAATACATCACTATAGTCTGTGAGATAGTCTATCTTACTTGCCTACCCTATCTCTCACTGGGTCTCCATGAAAAGCGCCATGTCTTGTAGTTAAGCGATGTATTGTTCGTTGATTATTAGGTTATTATTTATGAATTAATTAACTAATTAATTAAAAACACTCTCACTAGTGTATCAATCATTTAGACTAGATGTAACCTAGCTCAGCGAGTCTAGCGAGTTGGGCTGAACCGTCATAACTACTTCTTTGGTTGTGTCATGCTTTACGCCATGAGTTCTAGCCCAGGTCCTCGCCCGTGACTCTAGAAACCGCCAGGGTGTGTAATTCCCCGCCCGAATCGCTATGATGTCCTTTGTCATGCCTTTAGGCTAAAGTGCTCTAAGAGAATAAGTTTGTGTTTAATTAATAAGATTATTATTAAGAAGCTAATAATTGTTGTACATCTATTTTAGATCAACGATACGCTACGTGAACTGTTAATATTCTAAAGATAGAATTTCATCTGTTTTCCAACAGTCGATAATAAATAGAATCTTGCAACACGAAATATGATCATCATGTGTCTAAAAATAGACATAGTATAAAAATAGACTTGCACAAAAAAATAGCACATAACAGAGCCCACTTACTGAAGAGAAATATTTTCACTAAGCTCATCATCTTGTTGAATCTCAACACTCCCCTCTCCTTGAGGTAAAAGTTATCTTTCACCACAGTCTACCTCATGGTGTTATAATTTTCTCTGGTAGTGTCTTCGTCGAATACTCTTGCACATCCTGATCCTCTATAAAGATGTATTGAAGAAACATGATCTTCTGCTGCAATCGTGTAGTGACACGAGATATAAATATGTTTAGATCTGTCTGTGAAACAAAATTAAGCAGGGGTTTAATGCAACTACAGTTATCCGCAATGTATCACTAAGGATCTAAATGTAGACAAACAAACCAACTAGGATCTTCCTCATCAGGATAGCCTCACATGTAGCTTGACTTGCTTCATGTATTTTGTACTGTGAAATGAGTCTTAGCAGGATCTTTGTTTCTGTTGTAAAAGCACGCCATAGATCCGATCTTGCGAAAATCCTCTGATGTCTTTTTCTGTTGAAGTTCACCTTCAATACTGCCACATCAAACGAGCCATGCAACTTCACCTCATCATACGTACGTACCATAAACCATACTCAAATGTGCCCACAGGAATATCTAAGGACAACACTTTCTGCCCTTCCAAAAAAACTTGGTAAACAACAACGAAAGTTGGTTCACCGCATAGCATGTCCAGGTCTGTGTTCGACCATAAAGCACACCAACTGTAGCCGATAAATAGTGGCATCCACTACCTCTTTCTTTGATGTAAACGTCATCTTTCTTCTGACAATTTCTGGAAAAGTGTTTATGGGCTTGCAACTGTACGTGTGAAACTGTCCAATATCTCTAAGGACATACTTGCCTTGGAACACAAACGATTTCACCTTGCTGCCATATTTCCAATCAAGGAAATAATAGACCGACCCAAATCAACTTCATCTCAAACTCCTTTGAAAGGTCTTGTACATGAGTGTATCAGCTTGCTCATCACTGTTAGTATTCGTCATCAACATAAAGTACAATAGTTAAAATATTACCCTCCACCACAATCTGAAATAGGGTTTGCATCCTCACTCTTGGGTGACAAGTCGGGTAAATATTTTCAATCCAAGCTTTGTCTTTATTTGGTCCAATTTGGTGTGTCCTAAATTTTGTTTAATTTTCAATCGAAGTTAAGTAAGGCGGCGAAGTATTAGCGCTATATGTGCATTCGCCTGTCTCTTATTTTTTTGTCGTTTTGAATTTTTGTGAAATTATAAAAAACAAAGTATGGAGACAAATATTCAAGACAACAATGTCTTTCTGGTATTTTCAAACCCAAAAATTTAGCTTTAATGACAAAATTAATTCTTCAAGAAAAATGAGTGCATCACTACTTTGATCAAACAAACAATGAACTACTGATCATGAAACTCATTATTCTTAACAACATTCCATTACAAAAACTATCACGAAAAGAAATCCAAAAAGTTGCAACAAAGTAAATCGATAAATACATCAACTTATCTTAGATCCCTCATCATTAGTCCGACTATGATTTTCGGAGGGTAACCATAAACAACTTGAGTAAACTGATTTCTAACAACGAAAATGGCTTCAATATCAAACTACACATTCATAATTCAATCTCATACATCGAATAAAGGTGTGACTTTAGGAGAAATGTTGAAAGATGTCATGAGCAATTAATATTTCAACTTAGGAAAATAAACTAATGTCAAACTACCCATTCATAATTCAATCCCTCACCATCGGATGGGCATGACACAGAGTAACTAAGTGTCATGAGCAATTTAATATGTCTATTACCGGAAAGTAAAACTAATATCAAACTACATTCATAATTCAATCCCTCACCCTTGGGTCCAGTGCAGCAGCTTTCGAGAATGTTGAAGATGTCATAGAAAGTTAATATTTCTAACACGGTAATAATAACTCAAACACATTGTAATTCAATCCCTCACCATCGATCCAGTGCAGCAATACCGGAGAAATGTTGAAGATGTCATGAACAATTTGATATATCTAAAACTAACTACGAAAGCAAAGATATTGCAAAATTTGAAATAAACAAGCAAATTAAATTAGTGAAACTGAAAAATGCAAATTAACAGTGAGAACTATATTAATTCTATGTCATTAGTCAAAAAGTTATGCAAATACCAAAACATATATTTATATTTGCAAACAAGAACAACACAGTGCGATTAACAACAACATAAAACATGAAAAGATTCAGGACGAGAAGCAAGATGTAAAGCATGAAAAGATTATGGCATGGAAATGAAGCATATGTACCATGAAAGATACAATGTATAAACATGTAAATGAATTGTAGCACAATGAGCTTAAAGAAATAAAACAAGAAATATACAATAATGCAGACAACACACGTGTACGAGGGCCTGCACACCAAATAGCAACAAACTTCAAGTACAAGTGTAGCGACAGTCTTCTTATATGTTAAAATACAATCATATGAAAGGTGATATTAAGACACAATGTAGTATAATTACACACATTTACAGAACTATCACAGAGCTAATGAAGGAACTAATATAATATGCGTATGTAAACGCATTATTTATAACAAGCAAATATAACTAATTCCCTAAAGTTTGTCTTTGATGGAGAACACGTAAACCATCGTCCGGTCTGGGATGCGCCGCCGTGTTGGTAAATCTGTGTAGGTAGATGTTGGTTCGGCTATTGAGCCGTGTACATGTGTTGATGTGTCTCATAACTCGGTGTGTGTGAATCTTACGTGACAACAGTCCTGTCATGGTAGGACTCTACGGTTGTTCCACTGCTTTGTGACTCGGCTTCCTTAAGTGAATTTGTAAGGCAATAAGTTCGATCATGTCACATCATTTCGACTTGCCCATGTGGCTCGTTTTCTGAGGACACCTATAACATGAAATTTCACAAATAGTACAGTGCTGACCCATTTGTGAAAAAATGTGTAAGATATATGATAAGCAAACAAAAATCTCGTCAAACAACGGACACAAAATATGATTCAAAATGTTTTAGATGTCTTTTTTCAATTAATATGCAATGATATTGACAATGAGAAGGTTCGGTGAATAGAAAAAAGGTATAGAAGAAAGGTGTATGGAAAAGATGTGATTTGAGACTCAACATGCCCCAACACAGCCAGTGTTGCATGTCCTCCAGCCAGCAGGTACAGATAATCCTTCTTCGGTTCATGTATGCCTTGACTTCTTCCTTGGTCTCAATCCTCTCCTCTTCTTCCTTGGTCACCTTAACATCTACCAGGCTTCTTCATTAAGCATCTAAATTTGATATTAACAGTTTTCTTGCTTGAGTTACCTTTCTTTTTTCAATTTCTTGTTCTTATACCTTGTATTCTGAACATGACATGGTATTATCTGGAATGATTTTTGTCAATTTTCTTTGTTCCTTCAATGTCTCATTTTCATTTTTAATGTGTCTATTTAAAAGCTCTAGCTCAAAGACTTCTGTTTTGGTGATTGGACTAAATCATCTTTGTCTTTGTGTAATTTGAATGGATGAAGTCTTGGGACTGTAGCTTATTTTTATAAAAAGATTCTATATAATCATATATGCTACTTTGTGGGGTCTATGTCGGGTGTCATTTTTGACCAAGAAACACAAAAATCATTGAAAGGAAGAGATTATCTTCAAAATACGGGCGAGAAAGGCTCATATCAACATCTTGCTGAGGATAGGATGGGCCCATGTTCGATATAAGTTTGAGAAATGAAATGAACCGGGTTCACTAACTAGCCAGGAAGTGAATATGGACTGAGTGGGGTGGGGATTGTTCAGGATGTTTCTTCTCCCAAATCAATAAAATAGGGTCCTTTCATTGCATTTTCCTCGATTTCATATAAGTTTGGAACTTGTTACTCACACGATGTGGATTGCTGTCCTTTTGTTTTTGTTTTCATTTTCACTGTCTTCTTGGCCATGAATGGCTGTTTTTGAAAGATAAACTAATCTTTGGATAACTTGGCAATGATCTTCTTCTTCGGAAGAAGGGGTTTTGATGTATAGCCTCAATACTTTCTCTTTTGGTATTTATTGTTTTTTGCACCCTTGGTTTCTTTCTTCTTCCTTTTTAATAATCTCTCTTCCCTACCGATTCTTTCAATTGCGGTATTGGAGTGTACAGGTTTCATCATTTGTATTTTCTCCCTATCACTTCTTGATGTTCCTACCTTAAGGAATTTCTTGAGGGTTCCTCAAAAAATTTCTAATCCATGTTCCCATATGTCTTTCTTCTCACTTTATCTTTCTCAGTAAAAATTTTTACAAAATAAATGGTGATGTGAATGTGGTTCTACATCCCCTAAGTAACTACAATGGATCCAGGACATTTCTTAAACTATTTAATAGAAAATATGGGAGATTGAGAGTTTGATTATCTGAAAAAATTCATCGTACGGTATGGTACATGTCATGGACCCAAAAACGACATTACGGAGTAATGAATTTTTCAACAACCTAGCGACAAAAAGTATTCCCATTCCTCTTTCGACATGAACATGAATTACACCACTTTTAAAAATAGTTGTGTCCATACCTTGGTTTGTGGAATATTCTCGAACTATATGTGTGCTTTTGTTCTTAAACCATCGTTCACCCTCTTGACGAAGTTCGCATTGGCGATGGCTATAGATGCCTCATTCATGACCAAACTTAAGGTCTCCGATCTCTGCCTCAAGACACGTTGAACGTTACCCGTAAATGCTTTTTATTGTGTTACTATGAAGAAATCGCCTCTTGAACTTTTGGATCGCCTTACTTTTCTTTCTTCAATATATCATCGCTTGCAGATGTCAACTTACATGAATTTAGGTCCTTACGAGTTTACTTGCTCTTAGCCAGTTGCCATTCTTCTTTAACTCTTCAAAAACTTGCCTACGTGAGGTTCAATGGAAATGAAACCTTTAATTTTGAATGCCGAAAATGAGCACAATGGGCAGCAGGTAGATATCGGAAATTGGGTGTCTGATTTGTAGCGTAACGAGAAGAATGAAATGGAGGTGAAGCGGAGCAGAGAGGGTTTCGTGAGCACGAGGAGAATACGAACGTAGAGATTAACGAAGAATAATAGGAGGAGTATATACATCCGTGGGTGTTTTTTTTGAAGAAATTTGGTGTTTAACAAAATAAATGTAAACATGTTTAAGCAAACGGCTATCGATTTTGTCACGGCTAAAAGAGGCATTGGTCAAATCAACTACGTCTCATTGTCATAGGTGGAATATGATGTGAGTGAAGATCGAGTTTAATTATGGGACCATTTGAAATGAATACGAGAGGATTATGTAGAGAGATCGTAGAAAAGGGTTACGGAGTTTGTCAATGTCATCTCATTTCACATAATGGATGGAGCTTATGGTTTAGAACTATGTAAAAATACGTTTTCAATGCTATTTAGAAATAATTTTTACTCATACCTTGGAATCTTTTGCTATTGGTCTTCAATTAATTTATCCTCATTGGTATCTTGAATGTCATGTCTTCATTTTGGTCCTCATACACTGCCATTTTGTTTCATCGGTGTGGAAATAACATACGGTTGCTACATTATTTTAACGAAGTAATGCATTTTGCGGAATCTTCTGCAGGCTGTGAAGCTGAAGTCGATTGCGGAAATGAGATGTCATTTCACAGAAGGTTTGTCTGTTATTATTTGGGTGAATGAACATGAACGGACCAATAAATGAATACATGGAAATAGATGTGAAAAGAATTTCTGACAGGTGAAAATGGAATGAAATAGATAAATGAAGTGGAATGGAGTGAAATGAAAGTGGAATATGAGAAGTGGAATAAATTGGTCACAAAACTTGTGAAAATGAAAAGAGAATTTTTTTTTTTGGAAGAAATATAGGATGTCGGTGTCACAGTTTTTTCACCCTATATTTTTGCAACGTAAAACCTTAATCGTTGATTGGTTTTCGGGCATATACGTTTTCCTTTTGTTTTAATTGAAAGAAACAAAAGCTAGGGTTGTGGTGGAAGAAAAATTCTTCTTGTACCCGGCTGATTGCAATTTTCTTGAAACATTTTGACAAAAATCCTCTTTTGAGAGTCGCTTATGATAAAATTTAAATACGGCCATTCACAATAAGAAGGAGTTTGAAACTCATCAATGGTCTTGATTCTTACCGCTCTGGGCCTTAAAATCTTGTCAATCTCATATAGCCCAAGCAATGGTCTGGTCTCGCAAAAAATATTTAAACTTGGAATCAAATAATGTAATCTTTCTTGGAAACTTCTTCTCTTTGATGTACTTGTCATGCCATTTAGCTCTTTTATATTGAACTAGATCAGTTCTTAAAATTTCCTCTTGTCTGATCTCATCTAGCTTGTTTAACTGCTCCATTCTATGCTTTTGGGCTTTTGATAGATCCATCCCCAACTGAAATGCTATCTTGAAGGTCTTGATTTGGAACTCAATGGGGAGTAGGACTTCCTTACCATAAACAAGTTCATAGGGAGAATGTCCTGTTGTATTTCTCCATCTCGTTCTGTAGGCCCACAAGGCTTCAGGAAGCCTTTCTGCCCAATCTCTTCTATGTAGATGAACAGTTTTGGTGATGATACTTTCGAGAAGTTTGTTGGTAGACTCCACTTGACCATTTGCTTGCGGATGGTAAGGAGTAGATATTCTATGCTTGATTTTGTATTCTTCCATCAGCTTCTCCACCAGATTGGATGTGAATTGGCTTCCTTGATCTATCACTATTTCTCTTGGAACACCAAAGCGAGTAAAAATATCCTCATAAAGAAAATGAACAACTGAATTTTCTATAGCAGATACTAATGCTTTGGCTTCTACCCATTTAGTAACATAATCAGTACAAACCAATATATACTTCTTTTGCTTAGATGGTGGATTAATAGGTCCTATGAAATCTAAAGCCCATTTTTCAAAGGGTTCCATGAGTACCTGTGGTTGCAATGGCATTTCATTTGAAAGGGTAGGTTTCCCTACTCTTTGGCAGCTGTCACACCTTTTGACATATTGTTTTTCATCTTTGAAGAGGGAAGGCCAATAATATCCTAAAGAGAGGATTTTATAGGCCGTCCTTTTGTCTGCAAAGTGTCCGCCGCATGGTTCATCATGACATGCCTTAAGGATATCAGGCATTTCATCTTCCCTGACACATCTTCTGATCACAAGATCTGGCCTTTTTTTAAACAATTCGTTAGAAATCCATGAATATTTTGAACTCTCCTAAATAATTTTTCGTTTTTCACTTGGAAATAAATGTGAAGGCAGTTTTCCTGTAACCAAATAGTTAGCAATATCTATATACCAAGGAGTCTTAATAGTTACTGCAAACAAGTATTCATCAGGAAACTTATCCTCTACAGGAGAATCTTCTTTAGTATTCTGAATCCTAGACAAGAAATCAATTACTGTATTTTGTTTCCCTGGTCTATCCAACACAGTAATATTGAATTCTTGCAAAAGTAAGAGCCATCTTGTCACTCTGCCATTAGTAACAGGTTTTTTCATTAAATATCTAATTGCAGAATGGTCAGTATGAATAAAAGTTTCATATCCTGTTATGTAATGTCTAAACTTATTAATTGCATGAACAACAACTAAAAACTCTTTTTCAGTCACAGTATAGTTCAACTCTGTGGGAGTCAAATTTTTATTGGTATAATAAATGGCATAAGGAACTAAATCTTTTTGACCCAACACAGCTCCCAGAGCTGTATCTGAAGCATCTGTAGAAATATGGAAAGGGAGTTTCCAATTTGGTCCTCTCAAGATAGGTGCTTCAGATATTCTTGTTTTCAAAGTTTCAAAGGCCGATTGACAATCAGGATCCCATTTAAATTCACAGTCTTTTGTAAGCAATTTGAAGAGTGGAGATGCTATTTTAGTGAAGTTTTCTATAAATCTTCTATAGTAACCAGTAAATCCTAGAAAACTTTTAACATCTCTTTGAAAATTTGGAATAGGTAACTTGGAGATGACTTCAACTTTTGATCTATCAACCTTAATCCCATCTCCTGAAATATGATTTCCCAAAACAATCCCTTCAGTAAACATCATAAATCATTTTTCATGGCTTAGTGAAAGGTTTGTTTCTTTACATCTTATAAGAACGTTTTCCAAATTTTCTAATGCCTCTTCAAATGAATTACCATAAACTGTAAAATCATCCATATAAACCTCTACACAATCATGGATTAGATCAGAAAAAATTCCTAGTATTGCTCTTTGGAATGTTGCAGGTGCATTACATAACCCAAAAGGAAGCACTCGATAGGAAAAAGTTCCCCATGGACAAGTAAATGTGGTCTTATCTTGATCTTCAGGTGCTACCTGAATTTGATTATAGCCACTAAAACCATCCAAAAATGAAAAGTACTTTTTACCTGCTAATGTATCTAATACCTGATCGATAAAAGGCGAAGGAAAGTGATCCTTCAAAGATGCTTTGTTCAATTCCCTGTAATCAATGCATACCCTCCATTTACCATTCTTTTTAGGTACTATAACCAAAGGAGAAACCCATCGGCTATTTGAAATTGGATAAATGAAGTTTACATTGAGTAGTTTTTGGAGCTCTTCTTTCACTATCTTCCTAAGATTTGGATTCATCCTTCTTTGAGGTTGTCTGATTGGTCTACTGTTTTCCTCAATATAGATATGATGGATGCAAGTCTTAGGATCAATACCTTTCATGTCAGTATACTCCCATGCAAATGCAGTAGAATGTTTTTGCAAGATTTTGATTAGTTCTTCTTGTTGTGACTTTTCCAAATGTTTGTTGATATTCAGTGTTTTCCCTGGAAAAATCTCAATGGTAGAACTACCAAACTCTTCCATAGAGTAAAGAGACATTTGTCTCGATGATAAATATTCTATGTCAGATTCCAATTGAAATTGTGTGGGGTCATATTCTGAAGATATCTCAAAATTTTCTAATGTGTTCAGAATTTGACTATCCTCACTGATTTCAAAAATGGTAAAGACAGGTTGTATAGTGTCCTCATCATCAACCCATTCATTGTCTCCTACTTCTATGATTGCTTTTGCTGGAGGATACAAATTGAATTTCTTTGTCGAATTACCATTAGAAATGTACATATCCCCAGATCTACAACTAATGAAAGCATCAACTGTGGCTAGCCAAGGTCTTCCTAAGATAAGTGGGTGCCCTCCTAGATTACTCTTGGGAGTCAAAATCATAAAATCTACTGGATATTCCCAAGAATCTAAGGAGACTAAAATATCTTCTAATACAGCATCTGGTTTAATAATTGATCGATCTACAAGTTGCAGTAAAGTAGGTGTAAAAATAAGGTTAGGAAGTTTTAGCTGGTCCATAGTCTGTCTACTCATAATGTTAATAACAGCCCCTAAGTCAATCAATGTGTTTGGAATTTATATCCCATTTATATGTGTCTTGACAATTGGACTTCCTGGATCTACATACTTTTGCATGGTAATTTTTCCCATCATAATATCTACAATTTTTCCTACCAGGTGGATTCTTCTTGTGTCTTTTAGTTTCCTTCCTAGTCTTTTGAAACTCAACTCCTTTATTGTTTTTGCTAGAATAGGAATCTCTCGAATGGCTTGTAACAAGGGAATCTTTATACAAAAATTCTTTAATTCATCTAGAAAATCATAGTTAGGCAACAAGATTTGTTTTTCCACCCCCTTGTCAATTTGTAGTCTTTCAGGAAAAGGAGGTGTAGATGAAGATGCAGGTTGTTCAACTATAGGAGTTGTAGGATTTGACTTTTCTTTTTCTTTTTGAATGTTTGAATTTTGAAGAGATGATTCCTCAGAACCCTCATTGACTTTAAGAGAGTCCTCCTCAGAGGTATCTTTCTCTTGAATATCTATAGAAGGTTTTTCTAAAACTCTACCAGATCTGAGTTGTACATCATTGAGAGGAACAATCATATAGGTAGGAAATTGTTGTCCTTCTATCATGTAAGTATTCTGAGGATTTTTATTGTTAGGATTTGGCAATGGCCGAGCTGGAAGTTGATTTGTCTTTTGTTGGTATGGGAGCATGAGTTGAGGATTTGGATTTTGTTGAGAAGGTTGTTGTTGTGGAAATGGCAATGAAAGTTGGGGATTTGGGTTTGGAAGTTGTGGAGCTTGTTGATTTTGAAAAGATGGAGGATATTGATAAAATTGAGCAAATCTCCCATAAGGATTTTGCATCCCTTGTACCCATGGCTGATATGGATTTTGATGTTGGGGCCAAGGTTGTTGCCAAGGATTCCAATTTTGTGGGGTTTGAAGATTCATAGGGTTGTTAAACCCTTGAGTTTGTTGTCCCTACCAAGGTCTTCTTGCAACAAAACAGAGAGATTCTACTGAATTTGGGTCTTCTTGAAAGACAGCTTTGAGTCCAGGAATTGAAGGACAATCCTTGATCTCATGATTCTCCGAGCAAATTATACATGTTTCTACAACTTTTTCATCCAAGGAACATTCCCTTAAAGCATGTTTCTTCCTACATTTCGGACAAAAGATGGCTAAAGCATTTGTTTCTGCTTTCTGCTTGTTTTGAATCTTAAGGGTGTCTAGTTGTTCACTAAGGCTCCCTAAGATATCAGTTTTGAATTCATCAAGCATATTTCCAATCTCTGCCCTACTTACTGATCCAGTTGCAGATTTGTTAGCCCTAATAAGAGAAGGATCCCTAGGCCCTTTTCCTATTTTAGATTTTCCTCTTGAGAGATGGACACATAGTTCTGTTATATCACGAAGTGGAAGTTGAGAAATGTCTCCTTTCCCCATCATTTTTAAAATATCTATCCATTCATTTATAATGGCTTTTAATATGAGTGCTTTCAAGGTTTCATCATCTAAGTTGCTCATCTTTGCTCTTTTTAAGTTGTATTGAAATCTTTCAAGTAAATCTTCCAAATTTTCATCTTCTTTTTGCATCATTTTGAATACCTCATCCTTGTGATTGGTGGGCATACAATAGTCCAAGTATCTATCCAAAAAAAATTGTTTCATATCGTTCCAAGTCCTAATAGATTGGGTGGCTAATCCCATGAACCATTTCAAAGCAGCTCCCTTCAATGTTGAAGGAAACAATTTGAGTTTTTGAGAGTCTTCCATATAGTCATAGGTTCGGCACACGACTTCAAACTCAAACAAAAATGTTTCAGGATCATCACTTCACAATCCATAAAAGTTGGGGAGGATAGATGGTGAGATATTTTTCATCGTTGTATGAGTTTCCTCATCAACTATAGGGAATCCAAACAAGTTGTCTCCTTCCCTATTTCTTCCATTATTACCTTCACCATTGTTGTCTCCATTGTTTCCTCCTCCTCTACCTCTACCTCTACCTCCAAATCCATCTATTATTTCCTTTGCCATGATAGTTTCTTTAGAGTCCTCAAAGTCCTCTGGTTATTCTATCAAGGGAGGATGAGAGGGAGTCTCTTCCTTTTCTAAATGAGATTTAGTAGGTGGTATAGGAGAATCCTCTAATTCAGCTGCTCCTTGAATTCCAAAAATCTTAAGGCTAGGGGTAGATGGTGGTGAATCTTGTCTATGCCTTGAAGAATATGGAGTTGTGAAAATCGAACTCTTGGCTTTAGCTATAAACCTTCCCCTAGAATCTCTTGCTCTATGCATGTCATTTTTTTTATTTTTTTTAAAAAAGTTGGGCTAATAATTCTCTTTCTGATCTTCCAGGTCACACTAGGTGCAAGAAGAGAGCATACTTAAGAAATTACTGAACCAATAACTCTCTTTTCTGATCCTCCAGGTCACACTAGGTGCAAGAGGAGAGCATAATTCAAGAAGTTATCAAGTTTTCCCTTCTTTTTATTATTATATTTTTTTTTAAGAAATTGGCTACCTAGTTACACTTCCCCGGCAACGGCGCCAAAATTTTTGGTCAGTTTAGTGTGTCCTAAATTTCTACATTAATTTATCAATCCGGGATTCGTAAGCTGATGAAGTGTGGCGCACTATATGTGCAAGATAACCTATCTCTTACTTTTTGTCATTTTTGGGACTTTTATGAAATTCTAAAAGATAAGTATGGAGACAAATATTCAAGACAATGATGTCCTTCTAATGATTTTCCAAACTTCAAAAGAATTTTAAAACACACAATGACAAAATTAATTCTTCAAAGAAAATGAAATTGCATGACTATTCTAGTCAAACAAACAGTGAACTACTGATCATGAAACTCATTATCCTTGTTGCTGTCCAAATACAAAAGAAACTATGCTTAAAGAAATCCAAGAATTGCAACAAAGTAAATCTAAATCAAGTTACATCAACTTATATTCTGATCCCTCACCATTAGTCCAGTTATGGCTTTCGGAGGTAACCATAAACAACTTGAGCAAACTGATATCTAATTTGCAGAAAAAGAAACTAATATCAAACTACACATTCATACTTCAATCCCTCACCATTAGTCCAGCTATGGCTTTCGGAGGTAACTGAAAATGACATGAGCAATTTAATATTTCTAACTTGCAGAAAGTAAACTAATATCAAACTACACACTCATAATTCAATCCCTCACCATTAGTCTAGTTATGGCTTTCGGAGGTAACTGAAAATGACATGAGCAATTTAATATTTCTAACTTGCAGAAAGTAAACTAATATCAAACTACACACTCATAATTCAATCCCTCACCATTAGTCCAGCTATGGCTTTCGGAGGTAACTGAAAATGACATGACCAATTTAATATATCTAAATCTAACTACTGAAGCAAATGTGCAAGACTGAAATAAACAAAGCAGTACTGGAATTAAACAAAAAAAACTAAGAAAAGTAAATTAGCAGCAGAACAATATTGATTCCATGTCATTAGTCAAAAGATATGCAAATGCCCGAGCTGCCTATTTGTAATCTGAAACAAGAACACTGATCAGTTAACAACAACATAAAACATGAAAGATTATGGACAAAAGTAAAATGTAAAGCATGAAAGATTATGAACAGAGATGAAGCATAAATACCATGAAAGATGCAATGTATAAACACGTGAATGACTTATGGCACAATGAACTTAAAGAAATAAAACAAGAAACTATACAGTAATGCACAAAACCTCAGCATGTGCAGGGGCCCTCTGCACAGACCTCAGGTAACAGCCTTCAAATACGAATTACGCTTGGAAACAGAGTCTTCTTATATATTAAAATGCAGTGATAACAGAGAAATGATATTACAGCATAGTGGCAACGCAACTACATTACAGGGCTATATGGAGGCTAAATATTATGCGTATGAAAATGCGTTATTTATAACAAAGGTGATATAACTAATTCCCTAAAGTTTGTGCTGATAGAGACACGTGAACCATCACGTCTAGAGATCCAGCATCATGGCTGCGGTGAGGAGTAAATCTATGAAGAGTGGATGTTGGATTCATCTTATGGAGTCGTGTACAGGTGTTGATGTGTCTCCCGTAAATTAGAAATGGTCATACAAATCTTCACGTGATGAGAAACAGATTCCTGTCACCTTGGGACTCTACGGTTGACTTCCACTTGGCCACCTTTGACCACAGCCTCCTTAGGTGAATTTTCCCGAGCCAATAGGACACGATCCATGTCCACATCATTTCTGACTTGCCCATGTGGCTCGATTTTCCTGAAGACACCTGCAACATAGACTTTCACAAAATGGCTGCGGAAAGTTGCAGCAGCTGCGGAAAGTGGCAAGATTCCGCAGCTAAATGAGCAAAAATATAAATCAAACAGTAGACAAAAAACATAGTTAAAAACCATTTTAGATGCTCTTTTTAGATAATATTACAATGATAAACTTAGAAGGTTCGGGTGGAATGAAAAAAGATGCAAAAGGTGTATGGAAAGAATAAATTTGAGGACTCCTTTCCTCTGTGAGGTTGAGGAAGGATGGTCACCCTTCAGGAATTCTACCAATAAATAGGGTGCAAGATTTTCTTCATAATCATCCCTCAAGTCTGTGGCCTCGGGCAACAAATATTGCCTTATACTTCTCGACTCTCTCATTAGCACCTTGCTTTACCTTGTATATCCATCTTGATCCTACAACTGATTTACCCACTGGCCTTGGAACAATATCCCAAGAACTATTTCTGACAATGGAGTCATACTCCTCCACCATGGAATATACCCATGTGGGCTCCTGCACGGCTTCTTCAAAAGAAGATGGCTCTGTCACGATACACTTGCTCATAAGAGACATGTATCGAGTAAATCGGTTAGGTGATTGTCTCTGTATGTGCTGTGATGTAGGGACTCCTACATTCTGTGCCACAGTAAGCTTCAGTCTCTTAGCTTTTGTGGCATGCTTTCTAACTTATTTGATGTTTGGTTCTGCATGAGTGGACTCCTCCACTCTATGAATCTCCTACTGTGGCTGATCCACATCTAGAGGCTCATCTTTGGTAACAAGAAGTTCCTCCTTTGCATGCAAGTGTAGCTCCCTCTCAAGCGACAATTTCATGGCTTTCACCTCATTGAACTTTATATCCCTTGAAAATACACACGATAATTATGGGGTGTTTCTATGTACCCCACAAATATCCCAACTCCTACAGTTGGCTCCAGCTTCTTCCTATCATCCTTTGTCACATGAATGTAAATAGATGAGCCAAAAATCTTCAAATGAGAAATATAAGGCTTCTTACTAGTAAAATATTCTTGAGGTGTACTCATGCCAAGTACTCTATGAGGACAATGGTTTTGCACATAAACTGCAGTGTTGCATGCTTCTGCCCACAAGTGCATTGGTAGGCCCTGGTCATGCAGCATAACTCATGCAACACCCACGATCGTTCTATTCTTCCTCTCCATGACCCCATTATTTTGTGGGTTATGAGGCGCTATGATTTCTCTTCGAATTCCTTCCTTGCTACAGAATTATTTGAATTCATTCGAGATATATTCACCACCGTCGCTCCGTAGAGCCTTCACTTTCTTCCTCAACTCCTTCTCCACCAATGCTTTAAACTCACAAAACTTTTAGAATGTTTCACTCTCCTTCTGCATGAAGAATATCCAACATATACGAGAATAGGCATCAACAAACATAACATAATACATGTGTTTTGATGTTGAAGCAATCAATAAAGGTCCACACACGTTTGTGTGAATTCTCTCCAAGATCATCGAAGCACGGTTCTCCTTCTCATGAAAAGTGGTATCCACAAACATACCCATAGTACATCCCTTGCATTGATCTAACTGTGCAAGAGTACCCTTGGGAATTCCAGTAGAAATTTGCTGCAACATCTTCAAAGTGCCATGGTGAAGATGGCCCAATCTCCTGTGCCATAATTCACCCTCATCCCGGCTCACCAATTCTTCTGCTTTGCCCATCATTACAGTGTAGCCATCTACATCCAACTTGTAGATATTCTTAATTCGAATCCCTATCCTCTTGGTTTGAACCATTATTTTATGTCGCAGGAAATCTTTTCCCTCGCTGAAAACGTCATAACCTCTGTCTTCCAACATTGCGACCCAGACCAAGTTCTTCTTCAGACCTGGAACATGCATAACATCTTTCAACAGAAATGGATTACCTGACTCCCTCTCAATGGTAATGGTCCCAATTCCGGTAGCATTGTATTGACCATCGTCACCCATCTCTATATGCATTTGGAGATCCTTCTCCTCCAAGTCACTAAACAACTCCTTGTCTCCCATCATATGGAAAGACGCACCACTACCAAGATACCATACTGATCCCATTGAGCTTGAAACCAAGCATGCAATCAAAGAGAAATAAAGTTCAAATTGCGAGGCTAAGGCCTTTCCAGCTACAACTCCAGCAACCTTCTTTTTCTTGTTTTTCTGTGGGTAGTTAGTGGTGAAATGCCCATGTTCGTGATAGTAAAAACACTTCACCTTGGACAAATCCTGCTTCTTGCCTTTAGCCTCAAATTTTGAAGGGAATTTATTCCCCTTCCCTTTCCTTGCTTTGGCAGCGAAATCTCAATTCTCTTCATCTTGATTCTTCGATGAAGAGCCATCCCTGGTACTTTTCCTTATCTCCTCCTGCACAAGATCCGACCAAAGTTGCTCCCAACCCGACAGTTCCTCCCATCCATTCATAGAGTCTTCGTAGCTGTGCCAACTCTCCGAAAGCCCAAGGAGAGCCAAGCTCACCAAGTCTTCATCATCAACAGTAATCCCCATAGTTACTAGTTCATCCCTATAGCGGAAAAACTTCATAAGATATTTTGGAATACTATTTCCCTTCTCCATTTTTATTTTTCTGAGCTTATCTTTCAGCACCAACTTCCTCTAGTTGCTACTACTTTGGAACAAATCTGTCAAATCCTTCCATATTGCAAATGGAGTGGATTCCCTGTGAAGGATGGAAATAATATGGTCCTTCACACCTTCCAACAGAATTCTTCTTATCTTTTCTACCTTCTTTTCCCATGCGTCAAGTAATGCAGTATCGCTAGATCCCAGCTTAGGAACATCGCTATCGATGAACTCCTTCAGTCCATTATCTTCTAGCACCGCCTCCATCCTATCCTTACAGGCTATGTAATTCAAGATTCCATCAATGGCATACTCCAATCGCAACCCATTGAAAGACATTTCAATGTATACTCAACTATCGCACCAAGAATTTTCTGAAGCAAATTCGAATTGTCCACCAACACAAACTCAATAATTCTTCACAATTGCAATCTTCAAGAATTAACAATGCTTTGATACCATGTAGAAATTATATAACATATGCATGTATATATCCAGATTCTCCTAATCTAACAATATTTATCTTCTTGCTAAATACAGAACCCTTCCACTGTTAATATTTTGCGGAAATTTAAACTCAATTGGAAACACATGAAGAAATAAAAGCAATCGCACATAACACAATTTTTTAACGGAAAAGCCTGAAGCTAAGAACCCCAACTATCATATATTATGTATCATGGAGATCATGTAACAATCTCATAAAAATCTTGGTACATCAAGCTCTCGGTACAATCAATCGTCACACACTAACATGAAGAAATCTGCAAATCCATGCACATATTTCTTGCCACCTGATAGCCCTACCTCCACTTCGCGATCCCTACTGAAGAAGACCCCTGAATGAATTTTAATCTACCTTTCCTTGACTGTGCAATCCTAATTGGAAACTCCAATGTGTTTTTGATACAATCAATGCATCACTATAGTCACAACAGATAGTCCATCTCACCCTTTCACCTATCTCTCCACTGGGTTTCCACTGGAACTGACATGCACTATAATTAAATCCTATATTTGTTCAGTTGATTAATGAGTTATTATTTGTGAATTAATTAACTAATTAATTCACTCCACTCTCACTGGTGTATCATTCAGTTAGACTAGATACAACTAGATCAACTGAGTTTAACTCCATTAACTAAGTTAAACTGAATAACAACTCCATGAACTACTCTTCCAACTCTGTCATAAATTTGCCACTTCAGTTCTAACTAAGTCCTCCATGCATGAACCATGAGTAAACCCTAGGAATTGCGTAATTCCTTTAGCCCATTGATTTTCCAAATCTGTACACTGAAATAAAGTGCTCCAAGAGAATAATTTTATATTTAGAGTCTGTTTATTATTAAGGACTAATAATAATCGACACATCTATTTTTAGATCGACGATATATAAATAGACTTCGCCCAATATTATAAAAATAGAATTTCATCTATTTTTCCAACTTGACCAAACATCCAAAAATAGCATCCTACAACTTCTGAAATATGATCATCATGTCTAAAAATAGACTTACACCTAAAAATAGCCCGCGAGCCCCCTTATTGAAGGTGACTTATTTTCACTAATTTCAAAGTATTTTTATTGTCGCATTAGATCCATTTTCTTTTGAAAAAAGGAAATTGTCGTAAATTCTTCATTTCCTGATAAGATAAATTTTTGTTTCATTCCTCATTTTTTCTCCAAAAGAGAATTTTTTGTTTATATTCCTCATTTCTCAAAAGTGAAAGGCATTTGTTTTTGTTGATTTAGTGCACTTACTTTCTTTTCTACATTCATAACATTAAAGGAACTGAAAAGAAAAATATGCATTTGCATGTAGTGGTTTATGTGTTTTGAAAAAGGAACAATTAGGAAATCTGCATTTATTTTTTGTTCTTTGATTTTTTTGTTCGCAAATTTATTACTCTTTCCCTCTAGTAGCTAGGATTTTCATTGAAAAACTAAAAGTGAAAGATTTCTTACCATTATTAGTTTCATTTTAGGAATTTTCCAATACATCATCGCGGTGAACCTTTGAAAGGAAAATTGTTAAGCAAGATCAACATAAAATTAATCTCAATTTACCTAACAAAGCATCGGAACCATAACAATAACATTTAGAAGGTCTAGGCAAGAGACGTGTTCCAGCGTCGTAAAACATAGCAGTTGTCATTAACTTGTCTGTGATACATTCCGAGTGTGATACCTCACTCCACGTACATAAGTATATCTTAGCTCTTCCACGTAATTTTGGATATATCGGGCGGTGTTACAGTACGATAATTATAAAGGGGTGCTCTCACTATGTGGTTTTGCATCAGACAACGCTAATACAAAATTTGGCCTCCATGTACCTTTGGATATATTTGGGAGGAAAATTTTTTAGGCGCTATCCATCCATAGTGAACCAAGTTAGCCACCTTGTAAATTGTGATACACTGAACACAACATTCGGGGAGATTTCCTGCCCATACTTCTTGGTTTTCCAAGAGGTATTCTGCAGTTCACAGTTTCTTGGTAAACCCTTTTGCCTAGAATTACCATTTTATTTTGTTTATTTTTTTTTGGTTAAAATAATTTAGTAATCATGGAAGAACATAATCTTTTCCCTCATCGTTCGCATAGACTAGCATTAAAACCACCTTACCACCAAAACTTACTTCTGGTAGGCGAAGGCAATCACGATCTGCCGAATCAAGTACAATTTGTACCTCTGGTGAAGCATCATCTTTCCATAAACTAGAGTTAGCTCAAGTTGTTTTTAAACATCCTGGTTTGTGTACTGTTGTCGAAACAGAGTCTTCATAGCTACCCATGGTGACGATCCATCCAATTAGTGAGACCATACCTCCTGGACCCGACGTTGTTCAACCAGAAATTGATCCAGATCCTGTCTCTTCTTTTCCATAACATCTGAATCCCAAAATCATACAACCAGAAGTTGTTCCTACCTTGGTCATCCCACAAATTTCTGTAGCTATTGAATCTCTAATATCACACAGTCAACCACCTGAAATATACTTTGGGCCTGGCGGTGAAATAATTCCCCTTGGTTTAATTGTGATTGAATAAATTCCACAAGATGAGACAACTTAACTCCAACCCATTTTTGGGAGGACCTTTACCTGTACGAGTATTTTGCTAAATCGACACCATCTGATTTTGTCAATACATCTTTACCCCATCGATTCAAAAGGGTATACATTTTGTCAAGTAACCATGCCTAAACCAACATCTTTAGTTGGGCCATATGTTCCAATTACGTCAGCTCCCACCCTAGCTACCCCGTCGATGTTTACAACTTCACCAGAGTCATATTTTTGTGGTGGCCCTTTGGTCCCACCAGGTTACAAATCATTATCTGGCATTTTCTCTAGTGCATATTTAAATCCATGGAATTTACCAATGTCATCATCTGATATTTTAACTAGTAATCCTATAGTGAGTACTGAACTTCTTGATTCTTTATACACATCTTCACGGCAATATCAAGTCGGTCCTTCTGGGTCTATTCCTTCAAGTACCATCTGAACTAGACTCCCAGCATTTGGAGAGAAATATTTTCTGTCTTATTATCCTCCTCATGCTATGGGGAAAGCTTTTGTCACCCAATATGACAGTAATCCATCACTTTTTGGTCAATATAATGTCGAAATGAATTTTTTTCAATGGCATCCCACTCTGCCTATCCAACCACAAATGGTTGTACAATCGTATCAACTAGTTCAACCTATTATTTGCACATCATTTCCACTTTTCAATACATCTTTACCCCTGTTACAAAATCAAAATTTTGTACAGCCTTATCAAATGGGTCCTTCAAGTCAATATCCTCAAATGTTGGGTCCTCAGTCTCCAAATGCTTTGGTTAATTTACAGCAACCTGTATCAAGAATTATTTATTCACAAGTTGGTTTACCATTTTATGGGATGGCACAACCACAACTTGGTTATAAATATCAACCGAATCCAAGTTTATCCTAATTTGGGTTATAACATTGGTGGACAGATCCCTTGGCATCCACAGACGCAAATGCCTCAAACTTCATTTCAACAAGTATCATATCGAGGTTTTGGTCAACAGAATCCTCAAGCATTTTCTTTTCAAAACAACCCCTATCTAGATTACTAGTAGAAGATTCCTTATGCTGGTGCTCAAAGGCCTATTTCTCAAGCAATTCCATCTTACCCTAGCTATGCTCAACTTGACCTTAATCAATAGCTGCCCTTTGTTGCAACTCTAGAGTTACCAGATTTAAATCGGCTAACTAATTATCTAATTAACTATGCTCCTTGGTGGCCGATGATACCTCATAAATTACCCTCAGATATTCCTAACTTCAATGAAAACCCTGGAGAAGATCCATTGACTCATGTTATGAATTATCATTTATGGTGTTCATCAAACTCCCTGAATGATGATTTTGTTCGACTACGTATTTTCCAACGTACGCTCATAGGTCTGGCTGCAAAATGGTACATTGAATTACCTAGAGTTTGTTTTGATAATTTCACTGCCCTAGCTACTGTCTTTTTGACTCATTTCTAGTTACCCATCAGATATGAAAATGGAACGGAACTCTTGACCAATTTCAAATTGACTAATTCTACTCACATCTGTGATCATATTCATGAGTGGCGTCGTCGTCATAGAATGGTTAAGACTTTTGTTCCAGATCAACTCCTTGTTGAATGGTTCATTAAGTTCCTATTACCATATATAACTGAGGATGTGGCTAAGGGTGGAGTCGTCACAGAAGAGAAATTTATCGCTTGTCCCCAATATTTAGACTTTATTTATACTCAGTATGGTATGCTCTATGAAACAATTCCTAACGCACTGAGATATAATTTTATTGTTCCTCCTCAATTAAAGGACTCTCATGCCAGATATGGCTTGATTGGCACAGCAATCACACATCACACTACTGCAAATGAGCCTGCTCCTGCTTCCGAAATTAATGCCATGTCATTTGAAAAAGGAAAAAGTGACAAGCAACCTGGAAGTAAGAAAAAGGGGAAAACTAAGAAAAAACAAACTTCTAACCCGCAGGAAAGATCATCTAATCAATCATCTGGACCTAGGAAACCTCGTTATCCATGCATAATATGTAATGAGGAACACTTAGTTAGGGATTTTTCTCACCATGCTGAAGTCTCAAAAATCATCAAGACTTCCCATGCGTCCGCTGTGTTGATAAACCCATTTCCAAATCTAGACACAAACATGGTTGCTACGGATCCAGCTCGTATTTCCCAAGTGTTAATGTTATCTGTCACAAAAAATTCAACAGATATTTTGGTGTCAATGCGTAATAAATATTATGGTAGTCAGGCCACTAATCAACTCACTACCTCAACAATGAATCCATCTACAGAAACAATACTACCTACTGTTATTCCTGAATTGATAATCAAGCCACCAAAGGGAGTAATTCACAAATAGACATATAATCCTTGAGCAAGAGCTGAACAAAATTATAATATAGTTGAAGATTTGGCTCAATCCCCTTCAGCTATGTATGCTTTGGAGGTATTACAAACTTGTCCCTCCCAAAAAAAGGCTTTATTGTCGACTATTGGTGGAATTGATCCGACTGATTCTAATCTTGTCGTCTTTAAGCATACAGGCTATGTCCCGCAACTACTAGCATAATTGGCATTCTCCATACAATTACATGTTCTCAATAACCTGGTTCATCGCATTATTATTGATGAGGGAGCATCTACATGCATTATGTCTCTGAATTGTTGGAAGTCACTTCGCTCGCCGCGCTTATCACAATCATTAACGACATTGAAGGAATTTGATGGATGTACATATAAACCTTGTGGTATTATTAATAACCTGCATATTGGAATAGGGGGGGGGGGAAATGAATATTGATGTTGAGGTTGTTGACGAACGCCTTGACTATAATATTTTACTTGGAAGGCCATGGGTATATGAAATGACTACAATTGTTTCTACATATTTTAGAATGGTTGCCTTTCCACGTAAAGGTACTATGACAGTCATTAATCAACTATCCTTCTTTGACTCTGCTTCATAGGTAACTAGAAGCATTTTTTTCATTCACATACCCCAACTATAACTTCAGAACATTTGCGTAGGACTCTTAAAGGATTCCACTTTAATGGTAACCTTTGCATTACTGCCGCCTACAACGTTGGTAGAAATTGCAAGTATAGAGACCTACTGCATGATCTCTTCCACTCTATCTGGCTTAAGGAAGAGTACGAGTGATTCTGAAATTACTATGTTGGATGAGTTTCTATTGCCCATCCCTATTGAGATGGCATATAAATCAATCTATCTTGCTTTGGTGGAAAATCCGAAATTAGCATCGCTGAGTGTTTGGGTTGATCGTTCCTTAGATTTTGGTACTCCCTTTGATCCTTTTTCCTCAATTTTCTTGACATATGAGAATATTTTGGAAGCCATGATGTCAGAAGGAGAACCATGGGAAGATTATCATCATCATTCCCATCTTTCTGATTATGAAGAAAATTATCTTAATGAACTATATCACCCATGCATCAAAAATTTCTTTTCAAATTCTTTACCCATTAATGCAATCGATTCTGAGTGAAATATGTCAAATATTGAAGAAACCATTTCTATCAATATTTCTACCAAGCCTAGCGTTGTAGAAAATATTCATGTTGGTGTATATTTTCCTCCATCATAACTCAAATCATATCTCTCTCTCTTTCGTGAATTCTGTGATGTATTTTCTTGGTATTACGAAGAAATTTCGAGCATAGATACTAGTATTGTTGAACGCACTATTAATATCTATCCTGATGTCAAACTGGTGCATCAATGGCTTCGTCTTTTTCATACAAATAAAGCCACTGCCATCAAAGAAGAAGTTGAAAAACTTTTGTGTGCTGGTTTCATTTACCCTATTCCACTAATTGAGTGGGTTTCCAATATCGTTCCTGTCATGAAAAAGAAAGGAACCATTAGAGTGTGCGTCGATTATCGGGATGTCAATCTTGCTTGTCCAAAAGACAACTATCCTACTCCATTTATCGACCAAATTATTGACAATTGTGCTGGATGTGAAATCTTTTCTTTCATGGATGGATTTTCTAGCTACAATCAAATCAATATCCACCTAGAGAATCAACATAAGACAACATTCATCTGTCCCTAGGGCACATTCGCTTATAGGAAACTATTGTTTGGTTTAAAGAATGTTGGGGCAACTTTTCAAAGAGAAATGGATTATGCTTTCAATGACATCAAGCACATTGTTCAATCGTATCTAGATGATTTACTAACACATTCACGAAATCAGATTGATCACCCAATGCACTTGAGAGCCATTTTCTTACACTGCGGACACTAAAAAATATGCCTCAATCCACATAAATGTGTGTTTTGTGTTATTTCTGGTCGTTTTCTTGGATTTTTAGTCTCAAAAGAAAGAATTCGAATCGACCCATTGAAGTTTCAAGCCATTCTTGATTTTCCTACGCCATCAAACTTACTTCAGATACAAAAACTTCGAGGAGAGGCTAACTTCCTAAGAATGTTCATTCCAAACTACATTGAAATGGCTAAAGGATTTACTCAATTATTGAAAAAAGGGGTTCCCTTCCATTAGGACCAAGTTGCACAAGCTTCTTTTGATGTTGTCAAGGACACTTTTGTTCGAGCGTCATTAATATCCCCCTAATTATCAAAATGATTATTTCCTATATATCACCACGGCTGAAACGACCATTGCTATGGTATTGGTCCAAGTAGGAAATGGAATTGAACATCCAATCTATTATTTGAGTCATCATCTCAATGATACGAAAGTTAAGTATTCATATGTAGAAAATCTTGCCTTGGAAGCTATTCAAGTTGTCCAAATATTTTTCCATTACATCCTACTTCGAAAAACCACTATCATTTTGGATTGCAACCCCATGACTTATATCTTATCATGTCAATTGATGGGGGGAAAATATTCAAAATGAATTGTCATTTTGCAGGAATTTGATTTGGAATTTATCAAATCCAAGTCAAAGAAGTCTTTATTTTTGGCTGAGCTTCTCTGTGACCTTCCCTCTGATAGTACTGCAAATACGTCAGAACCATCAATTCCTGACGAGTATCTGTTTCTAATCAGATCATCTGATCCTTGGTATGGGGATTTCATCATTTATCTCCAAACTCAAACTTTTTGACCTGATACCTCCTTCTCTGAACAATGACATATTCGATACCAAGCCAAAGATTATCTGATCGTTGGTGATACACTTTATCATCGTGGTGTCGATACCATTTTAAGGAGGTGCCTCACTCATGAGGAGGCCGAAAAAGTGTTAAATTATTGTCTTGTTGGGGCTTGTGGTGGACATTTATCTAGTTATGCTACCACGCAGAAGATACTCTACGCCGGTTACTTTTGGCCAAATTTTTTCGAGACTGCATCCTTGCAATCAAAAGTTGTCATGCGTGCCAGATTTTTTATTGTAAAATCCACAAACCGCCAGCACTAATGCATCATGTTGTCTCTATGGGACCATTTTCAAAATGGGGTATTGACTTCATGACCTGTAACCCTCGTTCGTCTGGGGGGCATAGTTATATTATTGTCACAATCGACTACTTTACCAAATGGGCCGAAGAAATGCCTACATTCAACAACACAGGACAGACAACTTCATTGTTTTTCTTTAAAAATGTTATCGCATGGTTTGGGGTCCCACAGGGTATAGTTACAGATCATGGTAAGCATTTCACAATCACATGATGGCTGAATTGACTCCCAAGTTAGGATTGTCACATGATAATTCTACTCATTATCCACAATAAAATGGACAAGTTGAATCTATCAACAATATTCTTAAACGAATGCTTCAACGAATGATAGGAGTTCGTAAAATACATTGGAATTTGATCCTGTACTCCACCTTGTGGTCGTATCGAACCTCATTGATAAACGCAACTGGCTTTACTCCTTTTCAATTGGTGTATGGTCTGGAAGCTATCTTACCAATCCAATGTGAAATACCATCGTTAAAACTCACAATCGACTTGTTACCCGACACCTCAGAAGAAGAAGCGCGTCTCCTTAACCTCATCCATCTTGATGAAACACGTTGTGAAGCCTAATTGGCCAACAAAGCTCATAATAAACGTATAAAGGCGCAATACAACAAAAATTTCCAGCCTCGCATTTTCTTAGAGGGCGAATTGGTCCTTCTTTACGATTAAGAAGTTGATGTGATATGTACAGGAAATTTTGAGCCATTATGGCATGGCCCATATATTTTCAAAAGAGTTATTTCTAAGGGCACCTATGATTTGGTTTATTACGATGGAATTATGTTGGCACAGCCTAGAAATGGGTTATATTTGAAACGTTACTATGCTTAATCATGAGCGTAGTAATTTTTTGTATTATATTGTATATATATGTTGTTGATTTGCATTCACTATCTTTATTTGTTTTTAGAGTTTTCTTGACGTCAGTAATACGCTTTATATTTCATCGTAGATGTCTGAATCTTTGGAACCCTTCGTTGGATATGTTGATGGTGCTAATCGTAGTACGCATAATTTATCCTCTGTAGCATGAGCCATTTTCGGTCCAAATGACGAGTTAGTGATTTTTCAAGGGATTTGTATTGGTAGATTGACAAACAATATCACTGAGTATAACATGTTCATCGAAATTCTCTCTGATGCCATTTCATTTGGTATTAACCGTATCATCATAAGGTTAGACTCACAACTTGTGGTATTACAACTTACTAGTGTTTATACTGTTAGAAATCCAACATTGCATAGGTTGTTCCTTAGAGTTCAACTTTTGGAAAGACACTTTGATTTTATTCAATATCAACACATTTCCAGAAATTTGAACACATTGACTGATTCATTAGCTAATCAAGTTTTAGATAGATATTTGCAACATATGTAAAGAAAACACTCACATCATTGAATAGGATTGCACAATAACCATAGGAAAACACTAAAATCATATAGATAAATAGATAGGTTTTTACAAAAATTTGTGCCCAAGACACATTGGTCATATGACCTTAAAATGTATGCAAAATGTCATAAGTAAACTAGTGATGCTCGTGGTAACATGCTATAGATCTAGTTATCCTACAAAGTAACCGCATCCAATGGCTAGGAACCCCAATAGTGTGTCGCTACAGTCACATGGGTAGCTCTTCGAACTGGAAATTTGGAATCCCGAAGGTCAAACCCTATATGTGTTGTTGAAGCTCAGTCAGAGTCTCAGCCATATCAAGATCCTGAAGGATTGCTCTCTCGATATCCCTCTCTGTTGGCACATCTGCTCGCACTTTAGTTCCACTACTGGTTGAACACGAGCACCATCTGCATTACATCAAACATTTAGTTTAGTCTTGGGAAAACATAAAAATACAAAAAAATTGTATAAACCTTAGGAAAATAAAAAACATGGTCAAAACATTCTTACCTATTACACCCCACTAAGTGCCTTCTGGTAATGCTAAATCTGCATCCCCTTCGAAATTGACTCCTGCGTATGCACACTCATCAATGGCGAAAATCTGTCGTCATAACCAGGTGAATAACATAGCCGAGAACACAATGGTAGACTGGCCTGCATTCCTACCCATGAGCTCCACCCATCTCTGCATCCACAGATCTCTAGCACTAGACACATCCAGTGTCACATGTTATGGCTGCATCAGTGAAATCTATTTCAAGGCTAAGGATATAAGGATAGAACCATAAATAAAATTATTCTTCCTTCCTCCCTTAGCTTTATTCAGTTGTTCCTCTATTTGAGAAAGAAAAAATGCAGACCAGTTGAAGACTATTGGCTCCATACACTCTAGCGCGTACTGCATATACGATCTATTTGCTACATGTAGTGTAACGGTGCCGGAAATTCTTGAAAAGGATAGTTCTCAAGGGAAAATCTCTAACATCTCAGATGTTTATCTTTCCATATTTTCTTGGCTCTGCCCCTGGATAACAATGTTACAAAATATAATCTCTCACTGTCTCTCCTCCAACAATAGATCTTGAGAGCGAAATGAGAAAACCTCTCATCAACAAACCTGTAAGAAAGTACACATCCTTGACTGCTATAGGAACCAATTAGTTCTTAATATGAAATGCCTCGATAGTTGTATCCCATGCTCGAACTAATAACTCCAATAGTTCTATTTTTTGCCTCATCCCAGACAATTTGAAGTACTTAAGCAGTCCACAATCTCTTAGGGCTATTACTGTACCCAGATCCTTTAGGGAAATCATATCCTGTTCTTCATGTTCTCTTTCTCTCCATGTAATATTCATTGTAATTCGATGGAAACCTGAAATACAACCCTAAGATCCATTAGATTCCATTCATCGCAAAAAACTAGGCAAAATTTGTGCAAAATGTGAGAAAAAAAAATCTAGATTGTGCCCAACACACTCTCTAACAAAATACAGTGCATTGTGTATGCAAGTAACCTTCATTGTACTTGCTATGCAACACAAGTTTCAACATTCAAGGGTGCATTGCCCTCTTTTTGGGAAGAATTTACCCTAGGGGACTTAAAACCCTAAAAATTTGTAGAAATTGGAAATGATATGAATACTAAAGGAAAGAGGAGGTTTATATCACTAACCTGGATCAAACGGAAACAAAAACCGTCCACAGAAACGATCACAATTAGCAACTGAAGTTCAGGCAAAAAATCAGGTCTAGAGCTCCAAAATGCAAATGGTAACTATGGAATGGTAAAATGAATAGTGAAACTACTTTTAATAGTCATTTAATTATTTACAAATTGAATTTATTTTTATGACTATAGTTTTATTATGTTTTTATCATGAAATAGGTATTTTTAATCCATTTTATGTTGTTCTAAATAGGTATTACAACTGATGAACAGATTAGTCGTGCATATTTATTTCAAGAATGAGTTGACCACAAAGCATACTTTTTATCCTTATTTTTCGAGCTTTGTTAAAAGCGAAAAAGGATTTGAAGCTCACTTTATCTCTTTTTCAAGCTTCAATAACAAAGAAAAAGGAACCCCTGGAGTCTTCTTTCAGCTCTTTTTAGACTCTGATAATGTGAAAATATTGTCGAGCACTTGTCTTTTTGATCTTGTAAAAATAAATGAATTTATAACTACTCAGTATAAGTTTAACCCTTTTTCAGACTGAGATAGATTATTTACGAAAATGGAATACCTTGGTTAAACATGACCAAAGAGGTTCTCTTAGATACTATTTTACACTTTTTTGGATCTGAGCAACAAATTTACAAAAAAGTACTTCTAGAGTTTTCTTTCGTCCTCTTTTTCAAACTCTCTAAATATGAAAAAGGACGGGTTGTCACAGTCGTTAAGCTTGTTAAAACATAAAATAGTGATGGTCTTGTCGATCATGGCAAGAATCAAGTTTCATTCATCACTAGACTCGTTAAATTATTAAATAGTGATAATTTATTCACCCGAAGGGTTGAATTATAGATCAAGAAAGTGTTATCCTCCTCAAGCTTGTTAAAAAATAAAGAGGTACTAGTCGACAAATGACCGATGAAAATTTGGGAAAAGTGAGAAAAAAATCTTTATGGTAGCAAGTCGCTCTTGAACATGAGACTTCCTTCACTCCATGTCCATGACTGTTTGGGTTGGGTAATCATATTAACGGTTCATTCATACCTATGGTTCATCATACCTTCACTTCGATTTTGGGTCAATGTTGCCAACCCATCACAGTGTCGCCGATATGTTCAAGAGAATTCATCCAGTGAATAACTCATCCTTCTGCAATACTCATAAACCTTTATTCGCATAGTCGTCTTCCCTGAAAATTGCTATATCAAGTCATACACTTGTCTTTGAAATCAGTAACTCCCGTTTCGCAATAAGGAGACTTCATGTCGACAACAAATCATTATCCAGGAAGTTCACTTAGAAACAATCAGATTCCAGTACCATGAGGTTTGTTATAGCATCGACAAGATCATCACTTCCGGAGTTTTGACTAAAATATTTTTTTTGGCATTCGACATCAAATCATCTATTCATGCCTTACGAAATGTACTGCAGTACCTTGAGGGCCATTGACATCAATGGTGGTTCTCTCGTGTTTGTTAACAACTCACATCATTGGCTGGTAATCAAACGATGTCATGTTTGATGACAAATCATATATTCGCATGGCTAGGCTTGTACCCAAATGATCAAGTGAACGAGATAAGAAGACCCTAGATCTAGTTTCAGCCATCTGGGCTATGATTTTAGGATTTTTGTAAAAATCATCTGTATGATGACCTTACATATAGATCGTCATCCAAACATGGGCTTATATCTGTAGGCATGTATGTATTGGGCAACATTCCAATGTAGACGACTTTCTGAATTATTTACATGTTATTATTTTGCTTATGTGCTGAATGTGGGAATGCCTACCCTCAAAAATTATGGTCAAGAGGATATATCATGATGTAATGTATTGTAAGATTGATGTAGGTCACCACTCCACTTCATCTCCAGCCCATCACAGTGTAAAGCATATCAATCAAAATATTGTTGTTACTTTTCTGACTTCATGCTTTAGGGGGCAATTGTTATAGGTCAATTTGGGAATCATTCCCAATGACCTGGTTAATTGTGCATCATCTCCAGGACCAATGTATAAGGTCTATCATCCCCTATCATTTCAGTTTCTACATGCCCTAAGACAAAGAACAAGACAAATCAATCAAAGAATTTCATTTGCAAAGGTTTCCAAAGTTTGAAGTTTATAATATATCATATGAGAGCTCACCAATGTTGCCTCTAAAAGGATTAAGTGCATTGCATATGCAAGTAGCCCTATGCAAGCTTTCTCTACAAATCACTTCCCGACATCCATGGGTGCATTCGTCACATTGGGAGCGAAATTCTCATTGTTCTGGAATCTCCACTTGGCAAGTTCCTTCTAGAAGAGTTCACATGTGTCAAACTTCGAATCCATGTGTCCATTTGACATCTACAATATTGGGAACATGTCTTGCCTGTTATTGGAAAGTAATTTATTGTAAAACTACCTCATCTCCTCTATAAATTGAGCACAAATTTTAGTGTTTGAGGAGGAATAATTTGTGTAGATAAATGTTGGTGGAATTTTAATTGAGGAGATTGATTTGAGTGATAGATTTCTAGAGATATATGCATTGTGATGAGGTTGGGATGCTGCTGGAGATGGTGACACTAAATCAATCACTGGTTTGTAACCTCCCCTTCTATCATCAATAAAGATTACTGGTTATTTTTCCCTATATGCATCTGTATAAGCTTTGATTTCTAATTTCACGTTTTCTTAGTTGATGTATATGGTTTATGATTTATTTATTTAGCTAAATAACTTGAATAGACATTTGTATTATTGCTATCTCTTTTTTTTTAGTGTTTATTCTTGCAGGAAATATTTTTCACAATCGACTGGAATTTGAAGCTACAACAAAAGTGATAGAAGGAGACTTTGGAAGCAATTGGATCCCAAGTAGGTTCCTTATTTCATTCTGTGTGTCTATTTACAATTAAGAAAGATAGTCATAAAGTATTTAATCTATTGTTCTAGATTAGCACCTGTCTAGGGAAGAATGATTTATCCGTAATTCATAATTCTGCACTAATAGAACCCATCTTGGTCTCATAAAATTCCCTAACCTTTCCATCACAATACCTCTCATATAGGTACTTTTTTATGAAGAGTCTTTCAAACTCGCCCCAATTCATCTTCTATTATCTAATGCCTTTGATATTCTTAACATCTTCCCACCAGATATATGCTTCCCTTTTGAGACTTAAGGTGGTTATATTAGCTTTCATTTTCTCTGAATAGTCATGCAATCTAAAGAATCTACTCATCCTAATTATCCATGCTTCTTAATATTAGGATTTATTTAACTCTCCATCAAAAGTAGGAGCTTTGGATTTCTTGAAATCCTATAGCAAATACTCACTCCTCCTATGGTGCTAATAGTGATGAAGATGTTGTACCTTGGAAGAATTGGAATAGAAACCATACATGTTGATCCTCCTGTTAGGTGTGTACAATAATCTACCACTCTTCATTGTATCCTCCTTGTCCAACCTATGTCTCCTCTGTGACCTGATACGAACTTCCCCATTAGTTTTATCCTCCTATATATCTCCATGATTTATCCCCATATGTCCTTACTTCTTCAACTCCAAAAGGCTCTGTAAAATCACTTCATTAACTTTTGATTCCTTTTCAGAGCTTATAAATCCTTTCTAGTACCTCAATAAGCTTGTTATTATCCGTTTTATAACTTATGATCTCTACCCTTAGACTCCTAAATGTATCTAATAGATCAAGAGAATACTCTACTCCTTGTTGCTCAACTGAATTTTCCCATTCCATGCAATTCACATCCGGCTTGTAAGGGGGGTTAACTAAATTGTAGTCCACCATCCGCCTCTTCATGTTTCTCCTTCTCTTTCCCACAAACATACCATATTAGATATGTAATATTCCAAAATGGAAATAGCAACAATACAAGACATAATAATGTAAAACACAACAATTATGAGCATGTAATAAGAGGGATAAACATGAAACCATCATTTTATTAATATATCAGCAACAATATACAAAAATATCTTGAGGGTCAAGCCACTCAAGCAATAAGAACAAGCCTGCAATGATCAGAACAATCAGCACATGAGTTGCTGCTACTATGTAGAATGCCGGAAAGCAGTGACAACATTGTCTATATCAATTTAGCTACTACTGTAATCCTACATAAATATAATATGGATGATATATACAAAATAAATTCCCAGAAAAGAAGATATGGGACCTAATACATGATTTCTAGCCAACCCGGAAAAGATTGCTAGAAATACCAATAAATATACAATGTGAAAAATAACCATGGGGTTAATATGTCACTACAAATTGGACTGAAATAGAATGAGGATATGACAGATCTGAAATGATAATTTCCTCCTCCAATGGTATTTCTCAATAGAAGGTTGATCCCTTTATTCAGAAATAGACCCTCCTGATGATCTCAATGAACCCTCCCAGCAACTGCCTATGAAAATAACGCAGATCTAGTTTTTAAATATGCTTTGAGGGATGGTAGATGGTTTTCCTGATGCAAAAAATGTAGAAATATGCCCAGGATCCTTCCTTGCTGATGCTCCAATGGATAGGCTACCTCTCCACTGAAAACAAGCCCAGAATTGGCTCTATGTGATCCTCCTTTGATGCACCCTGCAACACAACCTAGCTCTAACTAGAAACTCTATTGTAGCTGAAGGAGGTAGCTTGGCCAAAATTCTAGAATGAGGAAATGCAGCCCAATGAAACTTTCCTTCCTTGAGGATGAGGTAGGGATTCCTGATCAGGAACACTCCTATGCTAAAAAGCACAACAAACCCTGCTAAACAACTAAAGGATGCAAAGTCTAAACAGACCAATATCAAATAGTAATCCAAACATGAATAACAATGGCTTCCATCCCCTCCATATATAGTGTGTGAGCCTTCTTACATTGGGTCCCATCCATAAATGCCACCAAGCTCATGCAATTTTTCCTCCACTAAAACTGCGTTGTCTCATCATAAATGCCACTCCTCCATGACAACGGTGTTGACTTGGTCAAAGTTGACCTATTCAACATGCGTCCCCTCCAATTCACACCCAAAGGTGCTTAATCTAGCTACTTATTCTTCCTCCTTTCACATTAGGAGTGTTATTATTACTTCTAAAGGTATTTATGGGCCTCCTTACCCACTTATTCACCTGCCTAGTGATAAAACAAACTATTATATTCCATTTAGATGAAGACTAAATTTTTGGAATATTACAGTCCTGCCCTCCAAAATATTGCTTGTCCTCAAGAAACTGTGAAGGTGGAGAAAAATTCCTCCTGTCCTCCTCTTATGACCTCCTCATCAATATTCCCCACCATTTCTCAAAATAATATGTAGTAAGTCTGCCCTCCAATGATTCCTCCGAAGTATGCAAACCCAAATGGCTCACGTCATGAGAAAGTGGAAGGTGTAAGTGGGAACCTTCTTGTTTTCCAATGGCCTCCTCAAGGTAGGACTGATGAAAAACATAGGGGATCTCATTCTCAATGAGATACTCCCATACCCATGCTATCATCCAAATGAAATGAGCCATTCTAGGTATCTCATCAAAGAAATCCTCAACCCCCAGTTCATGCAATAAATTGGGGTTGCATGGAGAGATTGGATTTTTCCACCCATGTTGCTTCTCTCTCCATTTATGGTATGTATGGGGTTGTTTCTAATCTTGGGATGAAATATCATGGTCTCCAAGAATGTCCCAAGTTACCCCGCCAATCAAAACACCCATGAAGTGTCTCTCCCAAGAACTCAAGTCCTCTAAATGGCTCCTCCCACATGAAGACAAGAGATGTAGTATGGAAATCATGTTTTGCACATTGTTTCTCCTAAAACATGAAACATATGAAGTATGGAGAATCATACTCCCAATGGGCACCTCCAACTCTTGTGCCATCCTCCCAACAAAGCTTCCCATCAGAACAAGAACATCATCAATATATGGAAGAAAAATAAATAAAAACAAGTTGCCATACGATAATCGGAAGGTGGATCATAGTTCCATATGTGGAACGAGTGTAGTGCATCCCCTGCCTGCCTCAAAAAAAAGTGTAATAAGTGTCTTTTTAGCCACTTTTTTTCTTCCAAAATCATCCTACAAGATGGGAACTTAAAAGTAAAATTTGGTGCCAATGGTGCACACCAAGAATCATGTGGCATCCCCCACAAACCACAAATAGAATGACCAACATCAATGCTACAAATGGCTTCAAATACATCAAAATACAATATACAAGAAGGAATGATCCTCCTCGGTACAATATTTTTCTCACAAAAATTAAAAGAGTACAAATCATAATGCATAAATGTACATCCTCTACTATGTACCTCGGTCATTGAGTTGAAATGGCTCAACTGAAAGTCCTCCCTCACTCTCAATGAGTAGGGAAGTGGTTGTGACAACCTCTCTATCATCATCTGGGCTATGCATCTCTCCATATGCTGATATGCATATTTTTGGATGTCGTCCTAAGCTAAATCCTCCATCAAGGAATGAAATGCATCAAATTCCATGGAAAGAAAGTCCACGTGCGCTACATGTAACAGCTTCTCCTTGAGCTTAGAAGCTCTAGTAAAGAAGACTCTACCATAAGAATAGATTACTTCATCATCCACCATGTATTTGTCATCTCCCTCTGGGTCATCGAGAATTATGTAAGCACCAAGATCCTTGGAGTACTCTACCAAAAGTTGAGACCTCCAATATGGATCAATCCTCCTAAGAGACAATGCTAAAGATCTGAAATGTGAAGCTCCCCACTTGCTGCTATCTTTTCCTTTGGCATCCCTCATGCCAAATTCATCCTCCAAAGTGCTTCCATGCCCATCATGTATCTGCTCATGCTCAAGTAGAAATCGTGACCTTTGGAAGTTGGCCTCCCATGAGAAGCTACCATCGAGAAAAAACCTCCTGATCTTGGCCAATGTAATCATGAGTGGCCTCCATCTACTCCAATATATGGATGATTTCTTCCTCAAGGGAAGTACCCTCTGTTTCTCCAAACCCATGGAGCAGCTCCTTTGCACCATGGCGGTGCCATCCTCCATCACTGCAACAACTTATGTCAATGCAGAATATGTAATGAGAGTGGGTGATTCTAAAAATGGGAGAGTGTATCCCTCCTCCCTGAGTCTATCCCAAAATATCTGCGCTGTACGAGACCCCTCAAAAGTATCCACCCCTATGGGATCTATGAGTGGTCAACAAAATGGCAATATGTCTCTCACCAACTCTATATCTAGTGGCCTCCCAGGTGGAATTCCCCCATGTAGTGAGACATCAAGATCTAAAGTAGACTATATATATGAGTGGATTGATTTGCCCCTACTTTCAATGCGAAATAAAGTCTCCTTCTTCTGTGCAGAAACTTCCTGAAATAGATAAGGGTGAATGATCATCATCCCTTGATTTTTATCCTTATTTTCTCCTCCCATATCACAATCCACAAAAATTGATACATCCTGTTCCGGAATTGTGCCTTGATCCCCATATGTTCGATCATTTTGAACTCCTTGCAAAGACACAAGGGCTCCCCTAATGGAATAAATGGCTCCCTTTCCACCTCCATGTGGTGATGGACCTTCTCCTGATGGTATAGTGTTGTTAGCTTTCCATTTATCATCCCCTTCACCAATATTTGAGAATGCCTCATCATCAATGAGAGACCCTAGATCTTGATCTTCCCTTGAAGGAGGAATCTCCATGTCTTCATCTATAGAAGAGGGTTCTTCAAGAAGTGGGGATCTTGCCTTTGGCAAGGTATTATGCATGTTTTTATCCCCTTCAATATAAATATGGAGTGGAGTTGGTAAAATAGAGCCCTTCAACTCATGTAAAGGTTTTAAATTTTTGGTTTCACAAAATATGTTTTACATTATTTAATATCAAATCTTGTCATTATCTCCTTAGTGAAACCTACATAAGTATTTATACTTTCATGATGAAATGAAGAAGAACTATAAAACCACCAATCATGGGCCATACCTTTAAGGTGCAGCGCTGCTACTCTAATGTCCTCCTTTTATGAGACTTGGTGTAGCTGAAAATAGGAATCTAGCTCCTTCACCCAAGCCTTGGATGTGCACTTTCCTGATCCATCAAAGTTAGATAGAAAGATTCTACCTCTATTGCTTCTATTATAGTTGCTAGATCTTCTGTCTTCCTTGAGTTGGAAAAACCCTTGGAAGTCCAAGTTCTCTTTGAATCTCCAAGAATGAGACTCATACTCCTGAAGATAGTCCCTCAAGGTCTCCTCCTTGGGTGCATCTTCTTCCCCAATTTCTCTTCTAGCGAATGTGGGCAATAAACTGCATTGTGGATCTGCATGTGTGGTTGAATGTCCACACCCATTGTAGTAGTGGATTTGACACACGGGTGTACAAAATCACACCAGTTTAAGGGGTGTGCTCTACCCCTATAAACTATTGGTAACATGAAGAAAGTGGTGGAGCTCAAAATCATATAATCTAGAGGGAAAAATATGCGAATGTATGCTCAAAGTAAACTAAAACTAAAACACAAATATACAGAAGCTATTAAAGAGATTCAAAATGATAGTAATGAAAACGATGGCTCAAAGGCCTCTTCTTATTAAACGTTTGATATGGAGAAGAAATTTTACCCACTTGCTAAAGGGCCCCTAGACAATGGTTCTAGGTCCCAATGCAAGGATTTTGTTTTCGAAGCTCTGCCTCTGGTGTAGTCTCCCTCTCTCTCCGCTGTGATGGACTAGGATTTTTGGGTGGACAACAATCGAGTCCCCTCTATCTCCAGCTCCAGGTCACACAGTGCTGGTATTGCTTAGGAAATTCTGGCCAGCATAACAATGTGATCACCCATTATTCATCTCTTGGTGGATTTATATAGGGGATTTCAAATCCTCCTTCCCTCCCTTGGTACATGATGGATGCTGACCCAAGGAGAGGTATGATTCCATTGTGTGCTCCAAATATTCCTTTGTGTGCTCACATAGTGTCTAAGGAGACGATGGTGGATGTCCTTAGGCAGGTTCATATAAGGAGTAACTCTCCTTTATTTTGTGTGGTCCCAGAAACTGATATTTTTCCATTTCCAGGAATGCGCGCTTATCGGGCAAAAAGGCACGCAGAAGGTGCTCTTATCGAAGGATTAAGCATGCAATTTAGCATTTAAGACTAGTTCGAATATGATTTTCTCAAAACCTTAGAGATTTTAAATACTTATTCATTCCATAATGTGTTCCTGCCCTGTAAATCCTCAGGCTTGACATTAATCAATGTCATCTTCTATTATACTATTTTCTAGTGTTAACAGTTGCCCTCTAATGTGTGAGGTCTAGGAAGGACTGTATAGCCGAAATACATTATAGTTTCTTTTCTGTATCGTGCGCAGATAGAGAGAGAGAGGTCTGCATGAATCTTGGAATTGACAACACCTTGCACTGTTTTCGAGATGACCATTGCCTAAGGGACCCCTTCAAGAAAAAAAAAATATTCAACATCCCATGCTCGTGATGCTATGGATAGTTAAACAAAATTGACAGATACAAGTGCTATCTGCGTCACTGCTGTGGTAGTGATGCTAGCAGTTGTTGACGATGACTGTTGATGCCCTCAGGGGCATTGTTTCTTTGAAGATAGGTGGAACATTGTACCCATATGCGTAACCTTGGTATGGCATATAACTGTAAAATGTATGCATATGTACTGGTTGGGACCTTCCCGCATAAGAATTGTTGACAGAGATGCTTATGGAGGCACGAGTCTTCGACGAATCTGATCAAAGTGAAATGGTTGTAAGGTACGATACCATCTTGACATGAAAGCTTTTGTCGTAGTCGAATGTCAGGAGGATCGATGACATATATGGACAATGATGTCTCCCACAGTGCCACCCGAGGATACCCTTTTACATGGGGAGGGGTGATCTAAGGTATCGCTTCCTTTTTGGAAAAGAGGTGTCGAGGTCGATAAGAAGGAAGCCTCAACCAAACCATGGGTCACCGAATTGAGGGGTCGGGGACCTAGATGTGATGGGTTTAACGTAGGCATGTTGGTGAGAGGTGACTGAAAATGGATGATGGGGATTCAGTGGCTCGAGGTCAGAGTATAATTTAGTATCTTGGTGGCAGTCATAGTTATTTTTTACGGGAAAATCCTTGGAGTCAGTAGGACTTCTAGGGTGGGTGTGAACCAGCTACGAATGTCGTGATGGTGCGTGCGTGGGGGTGAAATAATCTGAACAAGGGGAATGAGGGACTACTACGATGGGGGAAAATATGAAAGGGCGAAGCGGAAAATTGCATCATTTGTGGTCTTTGTACACTTACCAAAAGAATAAAATAATGAGGTTTGGTTTGTGCAAAACATAGAGATGGGAACCCCAAAACATGAAAGGGTTCACTCACTGAAGGTGTGAGGATGGTGTTTTTTTGGGGGTGGGGATTCCATTGGTTGGTCTCATGTGTGGGGTTGATGAAGCAGTTGAAGAAGTTTCATAGATGGGATTATGCTGATGGAAGTATCGTGGGCCAGATGCGATGCACGGAGGTGCACTTTCAATCTGCTTGTACAACCTAGTCGTCCGAGAATGGGGTTTGAGTTTGAATGGTAAACTTGACCTTATGCATGACGAATGGATGGGCACAAGATGCTTCCCGGACTGAAATGGTATGGCCATGGCGTCACTTGTGTTGTGATATATGGTCTACTTTGGGTGACGAGCGCCATGGAGGGGAGGCTCTACCGACCAACGCGGACATTTATCACGTGCAGGGTGAGGTGATGATGAATGTGGCTGGGTATGAGGACCCTATTTTTTATTTCTGATGGAGAAATGAGGTCAGGATATGTAGATTTTTTTAGGACACTATCATGTTCAGGTAGAATGATACCTGCTTTGGGGCCTTTAGTAGATGGTGTTGTAAAAGGTTTTCGAGCTCTTCCTGCAAAAACAACTACCTCAAGTGAAAGCATCTTCTTTTCATCAAACATTATTGAAAGGCATGAGCTTTAAAAAAGGAAAATGGGAGGGTGCATACCTGCAAGTGCTAAAAAACTATTTTTCCTGGAAAGCGAATGTGTGGCATTGCTTTCATTCATCATGGCATAATGATGATGGTGCAACTTACGGTTTTTGAAATGGACCTTCTAATCTCCTGTTATGGACCTCTTAATTTCTGGAAAAGGGCGATAAATATGGGATTATGTCCCTAATCCTATTCATTTGTACTTGTTGATTTTTAGGAGATCAGAGGTGTTTCCAAAGCCTTTTTTTTTGTTGTAGTTAGCTTGTGTACTAGGGACTAGCAATATTATGCCGAGGTAACTTTCATGACGTCCTGCATTGTAATTTCTTCAGTTTGATGGTGTCGGGGGTCATGCAAATTAGGTTTGTACGACCTCTGAGTGAATTTTGCCCTAGATTGTGTGGGTGATCTAGGCAAAAGAGCACCTTCTTTATGCTCAATTATGAGGGGTAGGCGCATGAGGGTGCGTTTTTTCCTTCCTTTTGTGCACAAAGTTGCGCCTGTGAAGAGTACAGGTGTGTTAGAGCGTGCATGTCTGAGGGATAGGTGTGCAAAGGCCATGATGACATAAAATTTTAATTTTTGTCTATTTTTTGATGTTTTTCTTTGTACTGATGGGTGCCTGTGTTGCTGGTATGTTGCTGTGGAGAGAACAGGATGGGCCTAAGATCCAGACCGCGTTGGCTGCTCATGCTAGGGCGTGTCATCATTTGGCCGCATGGGGCCTTCTAAAATTTGCTGATAATGAGTTCCTGTGATAACAGGACCATTTATTATGTTACATTATACAACATTGGCATAGGAGGTGCAACATGTTCATGTTGGGGGGACGAACCTGGTGATCCATCTTAAGATGGATATCTATTTCGTGACCGGGTTGTTGCCTCAGGGGGAGGCTTTTAGATACCCACTCTCCTCTGGGAGAGTGAACCTGGATAGATTCCGGAGGTGCCATTGTGGAGGGGCACCTCTTACTAAGGGATGCATCAGCATTGCATCAGTGATAGATGTGGCTGAGTGGTGTGCTCTGGCAGTGATTGTGCGATTGGTGGGGTCATTTTCTCCATATCAGGTGTCTGGCCCATAGGTTGGAGATTTGCACCATTTGAGGTCTAGGAGTTTCTGTGACTTCACCCGATTCTGCTTTAATGGTATGGTGTCGCATTAAACAAGGTCCAACATGAATCGAATTCTTTTGCATATGCCAATATATTATGCAACATTATGTACAAGCGGGTGGTGCTGCTAAGGCCGATGGTGGCGGTGCCCATTGGGGGGCCATAGGAGCCACGGATGAGGAGGTGGGCTTCAGTTATGTCGCGAGGTGATGGTGGCATGGTGGGGTATTATTGGAACACCACGTCAGAGGCCTGGTTTGAGGCCAACCCACAGATGTTCTTTCCATACCCGTATGTGGGGATAGACTTCCACGGTGACCCAAATATGGGTCTCCCTTTTATTTATTTTTGGGGACCTGCATGTATGGGTTATATTTGTTTTGCATTTTCTTGAGTATTTATGTACATATGTTTTTTTTATTGACGCTGACATTATTTTGGTTACTCATGCAGATGTTGGCGAGTTAGGTCACCTAGTGGCCCGACTGGTGGGTCACGACCCTCCGCTATGACCTTGAGGTGGTCAGGGAGGAGGTGATGTCAGTGGACCGGGTGGTGGTGCCAGTGGACCTGGCAGATATGGTGCTAGCCCTTCTAGTGAGGGTAGCATCTTGAATACAATAGAGATTGCAGCCGAGCAAGCTTGTGCTGATGCGACTGAGGCTCGCAATGCAGTACTGACAGCTCAGGTCGCCGCTCTTGAGGAATTCCATGATTGAGTGGACCACTTGACCCAAGGTATGCCTGCTCAAGGTTTCATGGATGAATTTGACAAGGTTTGGTTAGAGACGGTGATGGCCCGCGAGAGGGATTATTCGACCACTCTACGTCGGGTGACAATCGCGGTGGCGACAATGGCTCCGGTGGTGGTACCAGGAGTAGTGGTGGGTCCAGGTGCTCCTCTTGAGGGGGCACCCCCCTAGAGTAGTTTTGTACACAGGGAAAGCACCCGTTATGAGGATGCTTCCCTTATTTTTGATGGCTTTTGTATCTTTGGGCTGGCCAGTGGGCTAGCGACACTATTTTTGTACTCAAATAGACATATTTTTGATATATATATGAGAGATGTTTTTGTGGTTCTACATGATGTATTACTGGTTTTGGTTTATGTGTTATGTTATGTTGATGGATGCCTATATTTTTGTTCTTCATGTATGATAGTTTATTTGAGATGCATTCCAATCTAGGATATTGTTAGCTATGCAATCAACTGTTTGGTTTTGATTCCTTGGTACATGTGAGAATGTAATGTAATCAAATTGTCTACTTAATCTTTTGGCATGCAAATATTTTCTAAAAAGGTGTGTGTCTCTAGTCTCAAATGTTTAGTTTAGCTGCAATACTACTAACTGGGAATCAAGATATTTATGCATATGGCGAACGCCCTGATGGAGGGCGTCACACATAAGTCCAATGACAGTGTCATATTCTGCCTGATTGTTTGTTGCTGAACTGATACACATGCCATTTGAACATAGTGGTGATCGGTTAGGGTGGTAAATGACCCAGGCAATGGTAGCTAAATTTTGAGACAATCTTGATGCTCCATCAGCAAATCTGAAATATGGTTCGTTTTGGCGATCCATGGTGATACTTTGAGCGCTTTTAACGAAGTCTTTGGGTCAAAAATTTTGAGTGGGTGGGTTTTGTTTGTACTCTAACTCTAGGGGAAGGCTTGTTCGGGCCCTTACGGTAGAACTTCTTGAGGTAAAGGCCATTGATGGGGTTAGTGATGCAAGTCCCGTCTAGTTTCATCAAGATGTATGCCCCCTATTGAAGGTAATGTTTGATGATATAGGGTCCTTTCCACAAGGTTTCAAACTTTCCTGGCCCTAAGGCCTTTTTTTGACATCATAGCGGAGAAATAATTCTCCCTCGGTGAAAGAGCAAGGGGTGATGTGACGGTTGAATGATGCTTTAACCCTTTTCTTGTGGGCCTCATTGTGCCGTAGTGACTGTCGTCGATTTTCATCAACAAGCTCTAGTTGTAGTAGGAACTTCTCTAGAGGTTGAGTGTCATTGAGGAGGTCGATGGAAGCATGCAAATTGTGGATCTTGTGAAAATCAATGAAAAAGCACAGAGTACCTTGGTTTTTTGTGACAAGAATATGATGGAAATCCTGGGATGAGGGTGAGGCATTAATCCTATTGCTAGTATGAGTGGATAAAAATCGTATGTGGTGGACTGTGTCATCAGCGTTTGGCAGGGGCAGAATATTTGTAATGGAATTATGTATGGGCTCAAGGTTGGGTTCCTTGCAAGGATGGTCAATTTCTGGTAGGTGGAAATTGTGCCTGCCGCAGAGGTGCCTAAATGTTTCCATTAGCGGGCATGACTCTGGTGTGTGATTTTGGTCAGTGCAGATGGTGCATGGTATCACTGATCCAATGGAGTAGATATTATGTGATTCTATGCTACTCATTGTTCCTGATGTGGATGCTTGGAAAGGGTCAAACGTCAACGAGGTTGTATTTTGTCTCCATTTCCATATCATTGGTTTAGACGTGTCTTCCTCTTTGGTGGAGTGTAGACTTAACATAGCTCATGCCACTCTCAGCTTGGGGATATGTACACAATTAAACGTATGATGAAAGTGTGAGAAAATTCGGCAAAAAGTGCGTGTGATTTTCTCTTGATTGGAGAGAAGTTTCTGAGGGAGAGAAGAGACTGTGCGGAGACTATTTCAAAGGGGCTTGAGTTATCTGCATTGGTTGACTCATTGATCATTCCAATCCCATAGGTTTCATGTTATCATAGGATTGACCGAGGTTATGCTTTGGTGTAATATTCCAAATTTAGCATGCAGCTAATTGGAATATTGATTTTTTTTTTTATCACCTAACAGTTGAATAAATGGGTAAGGAGGCCCATGAATAGTAAAATATGAATAAAATGACTCATAATGTGGAAAGGGATCATCATAGGAGCTATATTTCAAGCCCTCATGTGTGAAAAGGGGCATTTGCATGTGGACAAGGTCAAGTTTGACCAAGTCAACAATGCTAGGATAGGAGGTGGAGATCATATTTAGAGATAGCCCAGAGATAGTGGGAGGAAGATTCCTTGGTGGAGGAAACCCTAATGTGTGGGACCCAAGGTGAGAGGGCTTCCATTTTTATAAAAGGAGGGCAAGGCAGCCATATGAAGACATGTTATGGATTATTTATTTTATGGTTTGTATGACTATTTTGCATTCTCTTGCTATTTAGAAGAGTTTTTGTGCTGCTTAGCATAGGGAATTCTTGTTTAGGAATTCCTTCTCCTTTCAAGATAGGCCTCTTGAGGGATATTGTACTTCATTTCTCCTCATTTAGGCTTAAGGCCAAGCCACCTCCTTCAGCTACAATGTTATCTCTGCTGAAGTATAACGTTGTGTTTTAGGGTGTTGCAGTGGAGGTTCCACAAAACCACTTCCGGAGATTATTTTTTAGAGAAGGAAGCCTTCTTTCCTTTGTAGGATCAGTGAGGAAGAATTTGAGCTGATTTCACTATCTTTGGCATCAGGCCAACCATTTTTCATCATCTATAGCGCAGTCCCTCTCCTTGACTGCGTTATTTTCAGTGAGCATTTGTAGTGAGGGTTGTAGTGATTGTTTGGAGGGTGAGATCTTCAATGTTAAGATCATACTTTCACATGGAAGACCCATTGGAGGAGATATATTCTTATTTTGCATCATCTATAGCCATCTCCATCCATTTCTTGAAATGTAGCTGCTACTCAGTCTTGAGACTGCAACTCTAGCATTTTTTTCATTTTGCATATTTCAACCAATCCTTCTAGGATTGTCTTGAAATTGTGTTTGGGAGCTTATATCTTCACTACCAACATTGTATGAGCCACCTATTTTCATATTATGTTATTTTACATTACCATGTAGTAGTGTACCATCTATGATTGTGCTATACATGTTCATGAGCATTCTGCAATATAGCAACATTTCTCTTTTGGCATATGTATTGATGGGAGGCATATTTGCATAGATTATTTGAGTTGTATTGATATTATTTTCTATTGATTTACATAATAAAATGGATCCATGGTTTCCATACAATTTGGTATGATGTTTTTCACTGTTATTTCTAGTTTTGTGTTCATTTTTTGTTGCATCCCCATTTTGGGATACTACAGTGGTATCAGAGCATAATCTTGGCTCGGCCTATGGATATAAACCAATATGTTCTCTAGAAGACAAGAACAAGAAAAGATGTACAGAAAAGAGGAGAATCCATTATGTGGAGGAAGAAAGGAGGAGAAACATCCAAAGTTTTTGTCTCAAACTTTGTAGAGCATTCATGGAGATCTCAAGAAGATGAGAAAGGAGATGTTTATAGAATCTCCAAGAGAGTTTGGATCTGAATCAAACTCTAGATTTTCATATGATGAGTGTGAGCATGCAGCCACACACTATGATGCACAATGCAACCATATGAATATATTTTCCATGAGAGAGAAGAAAAAAGAAGGAATTCCTAAGAGAGAAACTCTTACTGATTTTCTGCAAGAGTATGAGTCTCAAATTCAGAAGTTTAGAGATCATATTAATTTTATAGAGTTTTGAAAGATCAAGGTGAAGAGAAGCAAGCAACATGATATGGGTAGATTTATTCTATCTACTTTTTATGGTTCACCTACATGTTTAGCTAGAGCTTAGGTAGAGGACCTAGACTTCTATTTGCAGCAGCACCAAATTTCTGAAGATGAAGCCATCAAAGTTGTAGCACTACATTTTGGAGGTAAGGCCTATGCATGGTGGCTATTTCAGTTTTTTGCTTTGAAGAATGCAAGTAATTATTCTTATGCTAGGTTCACTAAGAAATTAGTGGAAAAAATTTATGGAAAAATTTCTGAAACACATGTGGTGGAGCCAAACAAACCCAAGCAAATAAAAACTGTACATGTGATGGAGGAAGCTATAAAATCAGATCCACTTCAGAAAACCATTGAGGAGGCTGACATATTACATCATACCTTGTTAGAGGCAAGACCTCTATCTCATATTCTTGAACAAGAGGGCATGGAGATCCCTTTTTCAAAAAAGGATCCAATTCTTGGGACGTTTCCCATACATGTTGATGAGGATGAGAGAAACAACGCTTTCATGTCTAAAGTTTTTCTAGCACCTCATGAAGAGGAAGAGGGAGATTTTTCTCCAACTAGAGGGATTTTTGTATCATTTCAAGGAATTCCCCAGGACCTTACATGTGGAGATCAAGGCATAACTCATGATCTACATGTGCCATTGATGAAAAGGTGTGCAACTATGGAGATAAAAGGAGGATATAAGGAGGATGATCAACATCATGTGATGACGAGCACATAACCATATATATTTTATGAGGTTGATGCACCTAAGAGGGAGACTAGATTGTGTAGTGTGGACAAGGACAAGTCTTTTCATCCATATATGCAGTCTACTATTGATCACAATGTCTCATTTCATGGAGACATTTCACCGGGGAGACCACCAGATCAGCAGAGGAGGATGGATGCTTCACATTTTGAGGCACCTCTCATTGATTTCAGAGGAGTGGGGACCTTGGGAGAGCTTGGTACAATGTTGGGAGTCTTGGGTAGACTAAAGGAGGAGAGAGGAATTCTCTCAACATCATCTTTACCCACTCTCATTTCAGATTTTGTGTTGTGGTAGGAGAAGCATGGTATGGATAACAACCTTCCAACTTGCATCTTTGGCATGGGAGGTGTCAAAAAGGACGATTACCATATGAAAAATGTTATTTATGATAGATCATCAACACTATCACTGTGGAGGATAGATTCATATTGGAATTCCAAGCTATTGGTGGAGTATTCAAAGGATATTTTCACTTGTATGATATTGGATGACCAGCTACATGAGGAGGGATATTCAGTTAGAGATGGGTTAATCTACTACCATGGTAGGATCTTCTTATATAGAGCTTCTAAGCTCAAGGAGAATTTCCTACAAGCAGCTCATGAGGATTTTCTCTTCAGCCACACTTACTCTATGAGAGCATACCACACCATCATGGAGGGGTGTTTTTGGGAAGGCTTTGAGGAGGAGATATGTCAGCATTTGAGGAGATGCATGGATCATGTGGAGATGGAGGAGATACATAACTCTTTGGAAGAGTTATCACAACCACCTCTTTTATCTATGAGGTTGAGAGGAGAATCATCTATGAGCCACTCCATTTGCATGGGCAAAACATGTGGTAAGGGTATTATTTTTTTGCATAATGATTTGTATATGCATATGTGCAACCCTTAACCATATATGTGCAGGATGGTGCTCAAGGAAGGAGCATTATTCCTTCTAGACTTCATGGTATACCTGAGTCCATAAGAAGTATTGGTGATGGCCACTCCCTAGGAGGACTTGGGAAGGTTGTATCTTTTTCGGAACATGCTCACTTTGCACCATACACCAAACACTTTATCGAAACTTGTGAGGAGATTGGAGCAGCAAGAAAGTGGTGAGGAGACCACCCATAATTTCATTTTCTATTGCTGTTGAGAGTCAAAATTTGTTGGTTGCATTTGAGGGACCATTGTGCTTCTCCCTTGCTACATATGGCAGCAAGTATGATTCTCATTATGGTTTCATATGTTGTTGGTGTTCTCATTTGAGAGCATGTTTCGGGAAGAGACACATTGGTTGGATGTGTCCTTTGGGAAAGAGGATTCCCACACTTTGGCATTACATGTTCTAATGGGAGTATGGGAGGTGATATAGCCACCACAACAAAACACTTGTCTCTTTATGAAGTGGGCCATGAGATTGCTTGGAGCACTTGGGCTATGACTCTCCTAAATCATTGGGGGGAACTTTTCTATGAGTTTCCATGTCATGTTACGCAACAACAGTTAGGAAAACTGTGTTGTGACAACTTGGAAAAGTGTTGGTACCTTTCAGATCTACATGAAACCTTCAGTATTCCATTCACTTGGATGTCATATGATGGTGATTTCCTATTCATTATATATGGGGTGGCTTGGGCCAGCATGATTCACAATGTTGGAGGTAAGATCTTTGGAGATCCATTTTTCTTCCTACCACTTGGAGGCAACACTTTTGCAGCCCAAGAGTAGCAGCTACTCTACACTTATCATAAGTGGAGAGGAAGAAAATGTGGGGTAGGCTATTTGTTCTACCATGATCAGATTTGCAGCCCACCTACATTTCAGGAGCTCAAGGTGGAGGATGATTTGTATGAGTTACGATTTTGGAGGGTGGCTCATTTTGTATGGATGATAGCTTGGGGATGGAGGATACACATGAGAATGATGAGTCCCACTACATTTTATATCCCATTCCTCAAAGGGACCTCTAGAAAACCCCTTATTGCCTCCTTGAGTACTCTACTTGTTCATGATGATAGATGTTCAACTAGCTTGCATGCTTGGGAGGGGAAATATGGAGATTTATAGATGAGACAAAATCTCATTCCTTGGAGGGTCATATCATATGTGGATGCTACAACAGGAGGATGGGATACCTCTTAGTTCTATCCTTGCAGTTTCTTGAGGAAAAGAAACATTTGGGAGGGGAGGACTGTAATATTCCAAATTTAGCATACAACTAATTGGAATATTGATTTTTGTTTTTATCACCTAGCATTTGAATAAATGGGTAAGCCCAAGAATAATAAAAATATGAATAAAATCCCTCATAATGTGGAAAGGGATCATCATAGGAGCTGGATTTCACACCCTCATGTGTGAAAAGGGGCATTTGCATGTGGATAAGGTCAAGTTTGACCAAGTCAACAGCGCTGGGATAGGAGATGGAGATCATCTTTCGAGACATCACAGAGATAGTGGGAGGAATATTCCTTTGCGGAGGAAACCCTAATGAGTGGGACCGAAGGTGAGAGGGCTTCCATTTTTATGTTATTTATTTTATGGTATGTATGACTATTTTTCATTCTCTTGCTGTTTAGCAGAGTTGTTGTGCTGCTTAGCACAAGGCATTTTTGTTTAGGAATTCCTTCTCCTTTCAAGAGAGGCATCTTGAGGGATCTTGTACTTCATTTCTCCTCATTCAGGCTTAATTCCGAGCCACCTCCTTCAGCTACAACCCTATTTATGCTGAAATATAAAATTGTGTTGTAGGGTGTTGCAGTGGAGGTTCCACTACACCACTTACAGAGCTTATTTTTCAGAGGAGGAAGCCTTCTTTCCTTTGGAGGATCAATGAGGAATAATTTGAGCTGATTTCACAATATTTGGCATCAGGCCAACCATTTTCCATCATATACAACACAATCCCTCTCCTTGACTGCGTTATTTTTAGTGAGCATTTGCAATGATTGTTTGGAGGGTGAGATCTGCAGTGTTAGGATGAGCCTTTCACTTGGAAGATCCATTGGAGGAGCTCTGTTCAGATTTTTCATCATCTACATCCATCTCCATCCAGTTCTTGAGTTGTAGCTGCTACTCAATCTTGAGACTACAACTCTGAAATTTTTTCCATTTTTCATATTTCAACCAATCCTTCTAGGACTGTCTTGAAATTGTGTTTGGGAGCTTAGATCTTCACTCCAAACATTGTATGAGCCATCTATTTGCAGATGTATGTTATTTTACATTCCCATGTAGCAGTGTACCATATATGACTACGATGTACATGTTCATGAGCATTTTTCAATATAGTAGCGTTTCACTTTTGGCATATTTATTGATGGGAGGCTTGTTTGCCTAGATTATTTGAGTTTTATTGATATTATTTTCTGCTGATTTACATAATAAAATGGATCCATGGTTTCCATACTATTTTTTATGATTTTTCTATTGATTTACGTAATAAAATGGATCCATGGTTTCCATACATTTTGTTATGATGTTCACTGTTATTTCCTGTTTTGTGTTCATGTTTTGCTGCATCCCCATTTTGGGATATTACAATGGTATCAGAGCATAATATTGGCTCAGCCTATGGATCTCAGCCAATATTCTATCTAGAAGACAAGAATAAGCAAATATGTATAGAAAGGAGAAGAATCCATTATGTGGAGGAAGAAAGGAGGATAAACTTCCAAAGTTTCTGTCTGAAACTTTGCAAAGCATTCATGAAGATCTTAAGAAGATGAGAATGGAGATGTGTATAGAATCTCCAAGAGATCTTGGATCTGAATCAAACTCTAGATTTTCATATGATGAGTGTGAGCATGCAACCACACACTATGATGCACAACGCAGTCATATGCTTATATTTTGCATGAGAGAGAGGAAAGAAGAAGGAATGCCTAAGAGAGATACTCTTAGAGATTTCTGCAAGAGTACGAGTCTCAAACTCAGAAGTTTAGAGATCATATTACTTTTCTAGAGTTTCGAAAAATCAAGGTGAAGAGAAGAAAGCAGCATGATATGGGTAGATTTCTTCTATTTAATTTTGATGGTTCACCTACATGTTCAGCTAGAGCTTGGGTGGAGGAACTAGACTCTATTTGTAGTAGCACCAAATTTCTGAAGATGAAGCCATCAAAGTTGTAGCACTACATTTTGGATGTAAGGCCTATCCATGGTGGATATTTGAGTATTTTTCTTTAAAGAATGAAAATACTTCTTCTTATGCTAGGTTCATTAAGACATTAGTGGAAATATTTAATGGAAAATTTTCTGAAACACTTGTGGTGGAGCCAAACAAACCCAAGCAAATAAAAACCTTACATGTGATGGAGGAAACTATAAACTCAGATCCACTTCAGAAAACCATGGAGGAGACTGACATCTTGCATCATACCTTGTTAGATGCAAGACCTCTATCTCATATTCCTGAACAAGAGGGCATGGAGATCCCTTTTTCAGAAGAGGATCCGATTCTTGGGAGGTTGCCCATACATGTTAATGAGGATGAGGGAAAGAACACTGTCATGTCTAGAGTTTTTCTAAAATCTCATGTAGAGGAAGAGGGAGCTCTTGCTCCAACTAGAGGGATTCTTGTATCATTGCAAGGAATTCCCCAGGATCTCACATGTGGAGATCAAGGCACAAATCATGATCTACATGTGTCATTCATGAAAGAGTGTGAAACTATGGAGATAAAAGGAGGAGATAGGGAGGATGATCAACATCATGTGATAAGGAGCACATAACCTTATCTATTTCAGGAGGTTGATGCACTTAAGAGGGAGACTGGATTGTGTAGTGAGGACAAAGACAAGTCTATCCATCCATATATGCATTTTACTCTTGATGATGATGTCTCATTGCATGGAGACATTTCACCGGGGAGACCACCAGATCAGCAGAGGAGGATGGATGCTTCACATTTTGAGGCACCTCTCATTGATTTTAGAGGAGTGGAGACCTTGGGAGAGCTTGGTACAATGTTGGGAGCCTTGGATAATCTCAAGGAGGAGAGAGGCATTCTCTCAACATCATCTTTACCCAATCTCATTTCAGATTATGTGTTGTGGTAGGAGAAGCATGGGAGGGATAGCAACCTTCCAACTTCCATATTTGGCATGGGAGGTGTCAAAGAGGAGGATGAACATATGAAAAATGTTCTTTATGATAGATCATCACTGCTGTCACTATGGAGGATAGATCCATATTGGAATTCCCAGCTATTGTTGGAGTATTCCAAGGATCTTTTCACTTGTATGATATTGGATGACCAGCTACATGAGGAGGGATATTTAGTTAGATATGGGTTCATCTAATACCATGGTAGGATCTTCTTATCTAGAGCTTCTAAGCTTGAGGAGAAGTTTCTACAAGCAGCTCATGAGGATTTTCTCTTGAGCCACACTTACTCTATGAGAGCATACCACACCATCATGGAGGGGTATTTTTGGCAAGGCTTTGAGGAGGAGATATATCAGCATTTGAGGAGATGCATGTATCATGTGGAGATGGAGGAGATACATAACCCTTTGGAAGAGTTAGCACAACCACCTCTTTTTGCTTTGAGGTTGAGAGGAGACTCATCTATGAGCCACTCCATTTGCATGATCAAAACATGTGGTAAGGGTATTATTTGTTTGCATAATGATTTGTATAATGTATATGTGCAACCCTTAACCATATATGTGCAGGATATTGCTCAAGGAAGTAGCATTCTTCCTTCTAGACTTCATGGTCTACCTGAGGCCATAAGAAGTATTGGTGATGGACACTCCCTAGGAGGACTTGGGGAGGTTGTATCTTTTGCAGAACATGCTCACTTTGCACCTTACACCATACACTTTCTCCAAACTTGTGAGGAGATTCGGGCAGCAAGAAAGTGGTAGGGAGACCACCCATAATTTCATTTTCTATTGCAGTTGAGACTCAAACTACGTTGGTTGCATTTGAGGGACCATTGTCCTTCTCCCTTACTACATATGGCAGCAAGTATGATTCTCATTATGGTTCCCTATGTTGCTATTGTTCTCATTTGGGAGCATGTTTCGGGGAGAGACACATTGGTTGGACGTGTCCTTTGGGAAAGAGGATTCCCACACTTTAGCATTACATGTTCTAATGGGAGCATAGGAGGTGATATGGCCACCACAACAAAACACTTGTCTCTTTATGAGGTGGGCCATGAGATTTCTTGGAGCACTTGGGCTATGAATCTCCTAAATCATTGGGAGAAAATTTTCTATGAGTTGCCATGTCATGTTGTGCAATAGCAGTTAGGAAAAATGTGTTGTGGCCACTTGGAAAACTATTGGTACCTTTCAAATTTACACCAAAACTTCATTATTCCACTCACTTGGATGCCATATGATGGTGATTTCCTATTCATCATATATGGGATGGTTTGGGCCAACATGATTCACAACGTTGGAGGGAAGATCTTTGGAGATCCAGTTTTCTTCTTTCCACTTGGAGGCAACACTTTTGCAACCCAAGAGCAGTAGATACTCTACACTTATCATAAGTGGAGAGGAGGAAAATGTGGGTTATACTATTGTTTTTACCATGATCATATTTGCATCCCACATACATTGCAGGAGCTCAAGGTGGAGGATGATTTGTATGAGTTACCATTTTAGAGGGTGGCTCATTTTGTAGGAATGATAGCCTTGGGATGGAGGATCCACATGGGAATGGTGATTCCCACTACATTTTAGATCCCATTCCTCAAATTGACCTCTGGACAACACCTTATTGCCTCCTTGAGTACTATACCTATTCACAATGATAGTTGTTCATCTAGCTTGCATGCTTGGGAGGGGCAATATGGAGATTTATTGATGAGACAACATCTCATTCCTTGGAGGAGAATATCATATGTAGATGATACAATAGGAGGAGGGGAAACCTCTCAGTTCTATTCTTGCAGTTGCTTGAGGACAAGCGACATTTGGGAGGGGAGGACTGTAATATTCCAAATTTAGCATGCAACAAATTGGAATATTGATTTTTGTTTTTATCACCTAGAAGTTGAATAAATGGGTAAGGGGGCCCATGCATAATAAAAATATGAGTAAAATCCCTCATAATGTGGAAAGGGATCATCATAGGAGCTCGATTTCACACCCTCATGTGTGAAAAGGGGCATTTTCATGTGGCGAAGGTCAAGTTTGACCAAGTCAATAGCGTTGGGATAGGAGGTGGAGATCATCTTTAGAGACATCGCAGAGATAGTGGGAGGAATATTCCTTCATGGAGGAAACCCTAATGAGTGGGACCGAAGGTGAGAGGGCTTCCATTTTTATAAAAGGAAGGCAAGGCAGCCATATGAAGACATGTTATGGATTATTGATTTTATGGTTTGTATGACTATTTTGCATTCTCTTGTTGTTTAGCAGAGTTGTTGTGCTGCTTAGCACAAGGCATTATTGTTTAGGAATTCCTTCTCCTTTCAAGAGAGGCCTCTTGAGGGATCTTGTACTTCATTTCTCCTCATTAAGGCTTAAGGCCAAGCCACCTCCTTCAGCTACATTGTTATTTCTGCTGAAGTATAACGTTGTGTTGCAAGGTGTTGCAGTGGAGGTTCCACAACACCACTTTCGAAGCCTATTTTTCAGAGGAGGAAGCCTTCTTTCCCTTGGAGGATTATTGAGGAAGAATTTGATCTGATTTCACTATATTTGGCATCAGTCCAATCATTTTCCATCATCTACAACGCAGTCCATCTCCTTCACTGCGTTATTTTTAGTGATTATTTGGAGGGTGAGATCTTCAGTGTTAGGATCAGCCTTTCACTTGGAAGATCCATTGGAGGAGATCTGTTCAAATTTTGCATCATCTACAACCATATCCATCCAGTTCTTGAGTTGCAGCTGCTACTCAGTCTTGAGACTGCAACTCCGACATTTTTTCCATTTTTCATATTTCAAACAATACTTCTAGGATTTTATTGAAATTGTGTTTGGGAGCTTAGATCTTCACTCCCAGCATTGTATGAGCCATGTATTTGCATATGTATGTTATTTTAAATTCCCATGTAGTAGTGTACCATCTATGATTGTGTTGTACATGTTCATGAGAATTCTGCAATATAGCAACATTTTACTTTTGGCATATCTATTGATGGGAGGCTTGTTTGCCTAGATTATTTGAGTTGTATTGATATTATTTGCAATTCATTTACATAGTAAAATGGATCCATGGTTTCCATAAAATTTGGTATGATGTTGTTCACTGCTATTTCCAGTTTTTTGTTCATGTTTTTCTGCATCCCCATTTTGGGATATTACACTTGGTGGTGTGTTGCTTTATCAAGCTTGATACACCATTGCGGAGGTGGGGAAATTGACCCAACGATGTACTTTTTATGCCATTCCCAGAGATCGTCTTGTCTCTTCTCTATGGCATTAATCATGTTGATAGTGGGATGAATTTGCGAGGAATAAGTACAATTTTGCTCATAATGATTACCCTGAAATATCAGGAAAAATATCCTTGATATGAAGGTTTCATCTAGTTCAGTTTGAGTTCATATGGGGAACTAGCGTCGGAAGACTGCTAAATCAGGGTAATGGACGAATACATGGTCCATATTTTTACATAATGTACATGCTAGTCATTGTTGTGAAGTTCCGTTGCGGGTAACTAGGGGTTCCCTGTTGGGCTGTTCTTCGGCTATCAAGAACATGATGGACCCGCTCATCTCATCAGCTTGGGTTATGGAGCTGCCGGTGGACTCAACATCCATATCGTCTTCTTGGGAAAGGCGGACTATGGCTGAGTGGAGGCTAGCAAGGGCTAACATAAGGCAAGGTATGTAGTGACAATCCTCCAAAAGGTGATTGTCAGTGCATAACGGGCATGGGAATTGTGTTGCCCATAGCCCCACGTAGTAAACCTTCTTGATTGGATATCATCTATGAATGAGTTCTAAGGGTGCGCACTCTTCGAGGTAGTGGCCATGCTCATCACATAGCGTACAACGTATAATGGCCATTACTAGGAGCCTTTCCACAATCCTATGTTCCTCTTGTAAGTATAGGATGGTATGAGGCTCATCGTTGATAGACTGGATTTAGGGATCCTCTTCATAGGATCACTCGACCTCATGAAAGGCATCCCTATATCATGGTATCTCTAGAAAATGATGGGTATAGTGCCCATAGTTTCCACAGAGAGCACATGGGTGATTATTACGCAGTGTTTTTCCTTTTCCTTTGGTGGTAGGTTCCTTTTTACGGGAACGTGGCATCGAGATGTCTACTTCAGAGCCGAGGAGTCATTTTAACTCATCCAACTCTAGGCATATGTGGGTAGGGTGGCATATAACATCGCATATGGCATAAACTAGTGATTCCATTTGAATGGTGGGGGTCACCATCTTATTTCCTTTGTTTACAGTTTTCTTGGTCGTAATAACTAGTTTCGCAATGGGAACTTCCTTTGCGAGGGTGGTCTCGACCATTTCTTTGGTAGGGTGGGGCTCCTCGAGACTGAGGGGCTTTAACCCTATGGCAGTAACATTGGTGGCCCCTATTTCGGAAGGGGGAACAAGGTACCGAACTGGGAATGCCAACGATATGTTGGGTAACACTAGTGTTGCCAAAACCGGTTGGGAAACGAAGCCAGCTAAGGGGTAGAGGAAAGGGGTTTGGGAGGTGGCGTAGGCTAGAGAGGATGTCGTGGCTGATGCCTCAGTGTCATTACTACTTTAGTATGTGTCCTAACTAACCTCGATTCTTGATGTGGACATCATGCACACCAGGGCCCCTGTGGCATCGAGCGATGCCTTAGGGATAATGGGAGGATATCCTAGGAATGACCCTAGGACAGACGATGGTTTGAATTGGCCAGGGCCATATTCTTGGTACTGTGAAAGACCATCTATGGTTGTATCTACATATGGTATAATTACATCCGTGTTGGTTAGGGGACACTTCTCACTGTGTGTCAGCTGGTCTATAGTAATGATGCGATCCTTGTGGGGGAACATCATAATGCAGAAGACGGAGGAGGCTATGGCGGACATGGCATACATGTAACTTCATCTGAGGAGTATATTGTAATCCAAGTGAGTGTATAAGACTTCAATGTCTATGTGGACCGTCTTGCTGGCTAAATAGACCAAGAAATTTTGGTAGAGTCCCACGGGGGTCTAGGGACGACCGTCATAGGCTTGAAGCGTTATGACCGAGGGATTTAGTTCGGGAGTACCCAGCTTCTGCCAAACATTTTTCAACATGATGCATGTCGATGCACCCTTGTCTATGACACATCGGTGAATAGTGATATTTTGAACCGATACTTGTATCTAGAAGGAAACCATGGAAGGAAGCCTAGGGGTGTCTTTATCTAAGTCAAAAGCTATCATGCACGTATCAGTAGGGTCAATAGTGCCCAATGCAAAAAGTAGGGCTTTCCGCTACTTTGGGCATGACTGTAGTACTTCCAGAGCTAACATAGCAGTGGGAGATTGAGCTAAATCATCCATGATGCTATAATTATGGGCTACTTTGGAGTAGTTACCCGCTCTCCTATTAGGTCCCTTTGCCATCTTTGGCAATGGTTCTATAGGCATCTTTGAAATGGTCAAAGGTGTAGTTGGCAAACTAGTACTAGCCGCTAACATAATGGAGTCTGGTGGGGTGTCATAACTGCAATTACATGTTTGGAAAAACATCTCTTCCCCAGTCATGTAGATTTCATGGCTGCTTTTCCCGGAATTGTCTAGGTTTTGTTGTTGAGTGATGATCGTCCCTTGGTGGGGGAAAGGTTCTTGCATAACAGCGGGTTACTGGGAAGATTCTCCTTGTCCTCGATTACTATGAAGCTTTTTAAGCTCAGGAAGATTGGGACTGTGGTGAGTATAGTGCTCGTACTCACCACATATTGAACAAGAATGGTTTGTTTGCAGAGGTGGCATTTTTCCTTGCCGTTGGGCATTTCTTGGCTCCTAGTTCTGATTCCTGTTGGAGTTGCCTCTAGCCTGGAATCACGGTAGGCGTTTTTCGTTGCTGCCCCCCTGTCTAGGGTTCCCTTTTGGCTTGTTTTTTTATTTTTTCTTAACCACGTTAGGAGGTTCGTTCTCCTGGTTATACTGGTGTGGTTGATATTGGGACGGCTGCACAAAGTTCACCTGTGAATTGGTTTGCATAGGCGTGTCATGTGCTTGGGACTGAGCATAACGTTGTCCCTTGTTTTCACCTGGCCATTGGGGGGAGCTCTTCCGTCAGTTTTTCTTTCTGCGTACTGGCTCCCCTCAGCCGGAGGATAGGGTCCTCCTTGGTGGTACGCTTGTGCTCTACTAGTCAAATCTTGATGAGGCATATTATGACTTTGAAATCCGGTTTGAGGCATGTTCTAGGTAGAATTATGTGCGTAGTTGGGATTTTGACTACTACTACCTAGGTAACCTTGGGTCATTGACCCAATTAATCCGTCTACAGAGTTTGACACACTTGAAAATTATTGATAAGTTTTCAGGCGCGGGGCGTTATGAAGGATATTGTAAATGTATCCTGACTACGTATAAATCAGTTCAAGCTTCTGGGCTTTACTGATTGTGTCCTCTTTAGATGTGGGATATTGCTACACCACATCCTTTGAAATCTTCGCCGTCAGTTTTTTCAAGAATAAATATAAGAGGACCCGATCATCGAGTTTATCTTTTCATAAATTGCGACACCACCTTCATTCATGTAGATGATCAGAGATATGGATGGCAGGGGTTTTTCTAAAATGATTCAGTAACTCCATTCCTGAATCATGGTGAATGGGTAACTGAAAATATGTGAGGAACGCGGTAGTGAGGGCGCTAAAGGTTCCATGTGAAGTAGGAGGTTGCTCCACATACCATTTCGCATCTACTCCCATAAGAGTGCGTTGAAATAGCCTCAATAGAATGGTGTTGTTGATGATACTATTCAATGAGCACCATAGGTGAAAGGTCATTACATGATTACCTAGTTCTTCCACTTGCTTGCCTTTGAACTCTAGTATATCTGAAGGGAGCTTCGTGGGCATGGGAGGCCATAAAGGATCATGTGCGATGGGGTCATTTGTGAGCTTGGTTAAATCAAGTAGATTCAACACAGCTAAGAAGGGTGATTGGGAGGTTGATGCTATGGCAATGTGTGAAGACACGAAGTTCTAGTTAGAACGAGGGTTAGTCTGTGACGTACCCTGATGTGTGTTCAGCTGGCTTCCCGAATGGGATGCACTCCTCTGTGATGTAGGGGCATTAGAGCCTAGCCATCAATGTGTAATATTGTTCACATGTTGTAGTTAGTTGAGTTAAAATTTATTCACTGATGGGTGAAAGTCAAATTTAATGAGAGGGGTGAATCCCTCAAAAAAATTGATATTATTATTTTCTGTAAGAAATTAGGAGAGTATTTAGAGATAATTAGTTTGAATAGGTGTGAGATTGTTGATCATATCTAGCTACAATTGATAGATTTTAGGAGGATATTGGGCAAGTAGGATTTTTCCTCAATTTAGGAAATCCGATCCTAATTGAGGAGGTCTCTATTATGTAATAAAATCTATAAATTGTAATCTCTGTAAGTGAGAAATTCGGAGTTGGCCGTAGAAGACTGAGATTGAGAGGTTTTACCTTTGTTTTAATAAAATTTGCAATGTTTCATAAATTGTTGATTATATTGGCAATCCACGAAGGATTCCACCTTCGTGATTTATTGGGTTTTGTATATGTTGTGCAGAAATTGATTGGAATTTTTTCTGTATAGAAAACTCAAAAGAGGTCAAAGAAGTTGATTCTGTTCATTGAGCATAGAATTAGAAAATCTACATTTATATAAGCATATTAAATTCTATATAAAAGGTTGTGGCATCAAATCCTATTTCCTTTATTGAAATTGATAGAATCGATTCATTTTTATTGGGCTATAAACAACAGAGAAGCAATTGTGTTATATATGATTTCCATATATTGAACACATTTGAATATATATTCTTTGGCGATGAATTTCCTGCATATTTATTCTGTGTGAAGAGTTCCATAAAATCAATTCATTTTATCCTTGTGAATGAGCAATACAAGCGATGTCTGCATCAGATCATCGGGCATATTTTATCTTGTATTGAAACATTGTTGTTTGAATTGAATGGGGTTGGGTTTGATTTTCAAGAATCGATACCGATTCTGGTGTTAAGGTAACCATATAGAGAATTCAACGAGATTTTAACTCTTTTTATGAAGGGCGCAACTGATATCAACATTTAACCATTGAACATGTTAAGTATTGCATCGAAAATTTGTTTGTTTGAATCGACAGTAGTGAGGTCGATTCACAGCATTAAGGAAGAGGAAGACGGGTTTAAAAGGAGAAAAGTTCCTGGGTTGAATGTGTTCCAAATACCAGATTTTCCAGTAAGTGGTTTTGTGAAATAATACTACCGATATCGCATGGCTTTTGGCTGAGGAGTGGTTTTCTCAAATTAGAATGCAATCCAATAAATTTATAAGACGTCATCACTCAAATACTGCCTATTTCACATGATATTTGCATGCTAAAGTTCTGTGGTGAAAAAAATGTGATTTTCGTTCGATGTTGAAGGCGAAAGATCCAAGAGCAATCGCACTTGAAGTTGCGAGTTGGTTAACTCCAAATATGGCCAACGTTCTTTTCATTTGGCAAGTGTTTATTAATTGTTGGATGTGTGGGCCCAAAAGAGTAAGATGTTGTTAAATTTGTCTTATTCCAAGAATTAAACATTCACTCCAATGATTATTAATATCTCAAGCTTCAGGTTGGATATTATTACAAGGGATTCGAAATTTTAATTAATTGCATTTTAATGATATGTTCCAAGATGATTTCAAAGGAATAGTTAAGTGCTTTAAAGATTGAATATAGTTTGATAAGAACTTTTTTAAAAACAAAGATCATATTGTTTGAAGTGTTTGTACAAACTTGGACTATTGAAGATTTCATTAATCAAATTTTGACAAATTTGATGAATGAAAATAATCCTAAGGAACAAGATCAAACTCCTCCAGAGTTGGAAACAATTGTGAGCAAGTTTGAAAGGCTCTCCTTAACGCTTGCACCCACACTGCCATCATTTGTGGTATCAAAGAATAATTTAGAGCATTTACCAAAGATTGAACAGACTTCCAAGAGTCAAAAGAAGAAATGCAGCATGGTTGTTCGAATTGGTAGAGGTGTTGCTCGTAGAAGAAGAGGTAGGCCAGTTGCTAATGCAGAAGTACTAGAGACTATGCAGCAGATCCAAGCCATATTGGAAGTAATTGAAGTAGGACAACCAAGGGATCCTAAAGATGTCAGTAAACCTGAAGCTGAAGAAAAAGAAGAAAATATTGAGCTTACCCCTGATATGAGATTTTTAAAATCAATTTTAGGCTCTACATCTAGGCCTAAACTTGAAGTATCAGCTTTTGTAGGAGGATTGAATCCAGAGGAATTGATAGACTGGATCAATGAGATGAATAAATGATTTGATTATGAAGATATGGGTGAAGAAAAGAGAGTTAAATTTGCAGTCACAAGGTTTAAGGGACATGCAACACTTTGGTGGGATGGAGTGCAAGTAGAGAGAAGGAGATTTGGCAAACAACCAATCAAGAATTGGAGCAGAATGGTGGCAAAGCTGAGAGGTAAGTTTTTTCCTAGTGATTATCAGCTTACATTGTTTAGACAAATTCTGAATCTTATACAGAGATTAATGATAGTGAAAGAGTACACAGAAGAATTCTATAAAGTCAGCATAAGAGTTGGCCAGATCCAGGACACAACAGAGAATATTGCCAGGTATTTGAATGGTCTCATATTAGAGATCCAAGATGAAATAAGCATATTGTATCCTAAGACAGTAGAAGAGGCTTATCAAATGGCCTTGAAAGCTGAAGCGAAACTATTGAGAAAGAAGTCGACCAAAGGAAGAGGTAATTTCCGAGGAAAGGGAAGTCAAGGTGGTAGAGGAAGATCTACAGCACCAAGAGATGGACCTAGCAACAACTCACCTCAGTATGCACACACAGAAGGTGATGCAAGAGGCAGAAGAAATTCCTACAGAGGAAGAGGAAGCAGAAGCAGAGGAAGGGAAGTGAGATGTTACCAATGTAACAAATTGGGACATAGAGCCTATGAGTGCCCAGAGAAAGAGATTGTGGGTACAAGTCAGAGAAATGCAATTATTTCTCAGACTGAAGAAGCAGCAAAATTTCCTGAAGCAGAGAAAGAAATTGTGCCAGAGATGGGGTAATATTTGGTTGTTAACAAAGTTTTGCTGAAGCAAACAAAAGAATTTGTTGAACCAGCACAGAGGAAACATTTTCTCATAAGTGTCTGCAAAGTTCAAGGGAAATGTTGTCAATTGGTCATTGATAGTGGCAGCACAAACAATTTGGTCTCTATAGAGGTGATAGAGAAGTTGAAATTGAAGACAAGGGAACATCCAACACCCTACAAGGTGTCATGGCTTCAGAAGGGTCATCAGCTAATTGTAAAAGAAAAGTGTGAAATAGAGTTGTGGATGTGAAGCTACAAAGATAAAGTAATGTGTGATGTGATGCCTATGGATGTGTGTCACATACTGCTGGGTAGACCATGGCAGTATGACAGAGCAGCAGCGCATGATGGTAAGAGGAACACCTACAAGTTTTTCAAGGATGGTATGTATCAAACCTTGTTACCTATGGAAGAAGGAGATGCATCAAGCAAAAAGTCTGATCCAAAGGCCCTATTGCTGAGTGGGAAAGAATACTTGCAGTAAATTAAAGATGAAGAGGTAAATTTTGCTTTAGTTTGCAAACCTAAAGTAGTACTTACTTCTACAAAAATTTCTGATTTGCCAATTAAAATTCAATAAATGTTGGACAATTATTGTGATATCATTGTGGATGATTTTCCTAATGAGTTAGCACCTGTAAGAAAAATCAGCCATCAGATAGATTTTATCCCATGATCAAATCTTCCAAATAAAGCAGCTTACAGAATGACTCCTACAGAAAATGAAGAAATCAGAAATGAAGTGCAGGAATTGGTTGACAAAGGTTTGGTCAGAGAAAGTTTGAGTCCTTGTGTAGTACCTACAGTATTGAATCCAAAGAAATATGGAGGATGGAGAATGTGCACTGACTCAAGAGCAATCAACAAGATAACAATCAGGTATAGATTTCCTTTCCCGGAATTGAAGATTTAATGGACTATTTGAGTGGAGCAAGATATTTTTCAAAACTTCATTTGAAAAGTGGGTATCATCATATTAGGATAAGGGAAGGTGATGATTGGAAAATAGCCTTTAAGACAAATGAGGGATTGTATGAGTGGTTGGTAATGCCTTTTAGCTTATCAAATGCACCTAGTACTTTTATGAGGCTCATGAATGAAGTGTTAAGAGAATTTATTGGTAAATTTGCAATAGTATATTTGGATGACATATTAATTTACAGCAAAACAAAGGAAGAACAGCTAAGGCATCTTAACTATGTCTTGAAGAAATTACATCAAGAGAAGTTGCTGATAAATCTAAAGAAATGTTCATTCATGAAGGAAGAGATGGTATATCTAGGTTTTGTTGTTTCTGCTGAGGGATTAAAGATGGACCCAAAAAAGGTCAAGGAAATTGTGGAGTGGCCTTCAGCAAAAAGTGTCTTTGAGGTAAGAATTTTCCATGGACTTGCTAGTTTTTACAGAAAATTCATAAGGAATTTTTGCAAGATTAATGCACCTATCATTGAGACCATAAAGAAGGACAAACAACCATTCAAATGGACTATAGAAGATGAAAAGAATTTTCAGTTTTTAAAACAGAAAATAACTGAGAAACCTTTTTTAGTCTTTCCTGATTTTAATAAACCATTTTAAGTGAAGTGTGATGCCAGTGGAGAATCTATTGGAGTTATCTTAAGTCAAGAATATAGGCATGTAGAATATTTCAGTGAGAAGTTGAATGAGACAAGAAGAAATTACTCTTCATATGACAAAGATTTTTATGCAACAGTATAATCATTGAAGAAGTGGAGATATTATTTAATGTCTAAAGAATTCTTACTATATTCAGATAATCATGCTTTATAGTAAATTATGCAGTAGCCTAAATTGAATCAAAAACATGCTAAATGGGTTGAATATATTCAAATTTTTAACTTTGTTTTGAAGCACATAAGTGGCCAAGAAAATAAGGTAGTTGATGCCTTGAGTAGGAAGAACATTCTTGTTCAAGAAAGTCAAATTGAAGTGGTAGGTTTTGATTTTCTTAAAGAACTTTATAAAACATATTTGGATTTCAAGGAAGCATTTGAAGCATGATGTAATCCTTTTTTGATAGATAGAAGTCAGTGGTTGGATTATTTCTTGCAAGAGGGTTTATTGTTCAGACGAAATCAATTGTGTATACCAAATTGTTCCATGAGAGAGAATTTAATCAGAGAGAAGCATAGTGGTGGACTTCCTCGACATTTTGGTACTGAAAAACCTTATGAGCAGCTGAGTCATTTTCATTATTGGCCAAAAATGAGATCTGAAGTGGAAAAGTATGTGAAGAATTGTAAAATTTGTCAGTATGCAAAGGGAAGAAGCTAGAATTCAGGTTTGTACATTCCATTGCCTATTCCAGACAGACCTTGGGATATGGTAAGTATGGATTTTGTTTTAGGATTGCCTAAGACATAGAGAGGGAATGATACAATTTTTTTTGTTGTTGACAGATTTTCAAAGATGGCGCATTTTATTCCATGTTATAAAACTAGTGATGCTACTCATGTTGCCAATTTGTTTTTCAAAGAAATTGTTAGATTACATGGGTTGCCTAAAATTATTGTTTCTAATAGAGATACTAGGTTTGTTGGCCATTTTTAGAGGACATTGTGGAAGAATCTTGGTACTAAACTAAGTTTCAGCTTAGCTTATCATCCTCAGACTGATGGGCAGACTAAGGTAGTAGATAGAAGTTTAGGTAATCTTTTGAGAAGTCTTGCAGGAGAACATCCTAAGCAGTGGGATCATATTTTATCATAGGTAGAATATGCATACAATTATTCACTAAACATAAGTACAAGGAAGAGTCCATTCCTTATTGTTTATGGGATGCACCCAAGAGGAGTTTCTGAATTGAGAAACTTGGGAAAGGCAGAAATGAGAAGTGCTGAAGGAGAAGAGTTTGCTTCAGAGATTCAAGCAATACATGAGTGGGTAAAGCAATAGCTACAAGACAATAGTATCAAGTACAAAAGCAGAGCAGATTTGAGAAGAAGAGAAGTTCAATTTGAAGTTGGTGATTTAGTTTTCGCACACTTGAGGAAAGACAGATTTCCAAAGAGGTAGTATAAAAAACTGAAGTTTAAAAATATAGGACCATCCAGGATATTGAGGAAATTTTCTGCTAATGCCTATGAAATTGAATTTCCATCTGACATTGGAATATATCCAATATTCAATGTTGTTGATTTGTATAGGTATGAAGATGGCAGCACAGATGAAATACCAAAAGACAAAGAGTAGATTGACTGGGTAAAACAATTACCTACAACACAGCCATTACAGCTGGAGATGATCTTAGACAAGAAAGAGTTTAAGAGAACCAGAGGACAAGAGTACTTCTAGTACTTGATCAAATGGAAAGATCAGCCAATTGAAGATGCTACTTGGATGACAGAAGCTATGTTGCAGATTTGGGCAGTTCCGTGGAGGAGCTCATGGACAGGAGCCCATGAAGAATTTTCTCCTCGGGAGTCTAATGCAGGGGCATTAGAGCCTAGCCAGAAATGTGAAATATTGCTCACATGTTATGGTTAGCTGAATTAAAATTCATTCACTGATGGGTGAAAGTCAAATTTAATGAGAGGGGTGAATCCCTCAAACAAATTGATATTATTATTTTCTGTAATAAATTAGGAGAGTATTTAGAGATAAGTAGTTTGAATAGGTGTGATATTGTTGAGCATATCTAGCTGCAGTTGATATATTTTAGGAGGATATTGGGCAAGTAGGATTTTGTCTCAATTTAGGAAATCCAATCCTAATTAAGGAGGTCTCTGTTATGTAATAAAATCTATAAATTGTAATCTTTGTAAGTGAGAAATTCAGAGTTGGCTGTAGAAGAATGGGATTGAGAGGTTTTACCTCTGTTTTAATAAAATTTGCAGTGTTTCATAAATTTTTGTTTATATTGGTAATCCCCAGAGGATTCCACCTTCGTGATTTATTGGGTTTTGTATATGCTGTGCAGAAATTGATTGGAATGTTTTATGTATAGAAAACTCAAAAGAGGTCAAAGAAGTTGATTCTATTCATTGAGCATAGAATTAGCAAATCTCTATTTATATAAGCATATTAAATTCTGTATAAAAGGCCGTGGCATCAAATCCTATTTCCTTTATTGAAATCGACATAATCGGTTCATTTTTATTGGGCTATAAACAATAAAAAAACAATTGTGTTATATATGCTTGCCATAGATTGAACACATTTGAATATATGTTCTTTGGTGATGAATTTCCTGCGTATTTATTGTGTGAAGAGTTCCATAAAATCAATGTGTTTTATCCTTGTGAATGAACAATACAAGCGATGTCTGCATCAGATCATTGGGCATTTTTTATCTTTTATTGAAACATTGTCGTTTGAATTGAATGGGGTTGGGTTCGATTTGCAAGAATTAATACCGATTCTGATGTTAAGGTAACCATACAGAGAATTCAACGAGATTTTAACTCTTTTTATGAAGGGCGAAACCGATATCAACATTTAAACATTGAACACGTTAAGTCTTGCATCGAAAATTTGTTTGTTTGAATCGAAATAAGTGAGGTCGATTCACAGTGTTAAGGCGGAGGAAGATGGGTTTAAAAGGAGCAGAGTTCCTGGGTTGAATGCGTTCCAAATACCAGATTTTCCAGTAAGTGGTTTTGTGAAATAATATTGCCAGTATCGCATGGCTTTTGGCTGAGGAGTGGTTTTCTCAAATTAGAACGCGATCCAATAAATTTATAACACGTCATCAATCAAATACTACCTATTTCACATAATATTTGCATGCTAAAGTTCTGTGGTGAAAAAAATGCGATTTTCATTCGATGGTGAAGGCGAAATATCCAAGAGCAATCGCACTTGAAGTTGCGAGTTAGTTAACTCCAAACATGGCCAACGTTCTTTTCATTTGGCAAGTGTTTATTAATTGTTGGATGTGTGGGCCCAAAAGAGTAAGACGTTGTTAAATTTGTCTTATTCCAAGAATTAAACAATCACTCCAATGATTATTAATATCTCAAGCTTCAGGTTTGGATATTATTACAAGGGATTCGAAATGTTAATTAATTTCATTTTAGTGATATGTTCCAAGATGATTTCAAAGGAATAGTTAAGTGCTTTAAAGATTGAATATAGTTTCATAAGAACTTATTTAAAAACAAAGATCATATTGTTTGAAGTGTTTGTACAAACTTGGACTATTGAATATTTCATTAATCAAATTTTGACAAATTTGATGAATGAAAATAATCCTAAGGAACAATATCAAACTCCTCCAAAGTTGGAAAAAATTGTGAGCAAGTTTGAAAGGCTCTCCTTAATGCCTGCACCAACACTACCATCACTCTGCCCCCTAGGGGTCGAGGGGGGAGTTGTGTGCAGTGTGGTGTTGGAGACCAACTACGGTTCCCAACTATGGTTGCTCCAATAAAGGATGAACCAATGATGGTAGCAAGGTTCTGTCTTTGACGCCCAAATGGAAAAAGACCTGGAACCCATCCCTGTAACGGGGGGAGGTTCAAAAGACGCCTGGATCGATGAGGTTCCATTGGGACCGCTTAGGTGTCGACCAAGTTATGTTTTGGAAAATTTTGAGAGGATAGAGTCTATGATCATGAAAAATTTATGGCTACATACATAAAAAAAAGTGAAAATGAAATGAATTTTCCCTTTAACTTAATCTATGTGATCAATCAAGCAAAAAAGATGATTTGTTTTACGTGATACTCAAAATCCTAGAAGACCTATGCGTCCTCACACACTCAAAAGTAACTGGGCCTTGAGAATATTTATTGCAAGTTCTAGCACAATGTCTCATAAGAGTTGGAGACGCCCCCAGTCATCCGAAGAGAATCCACCGAGGTAAGGGTAGAGGTTCTGGTGCTTTCCTGCACCATCACCTATAGGGTAAAGGATGCCATAGTTTTTTGCCACAAAGAACCACCGTCCCACATGAGCTTTTGGGTCTTGGGCTTCTTGGTATTCAGCTAATAGTATCGATTATTAGCTAGGTCAGGTAGCCCCAACTGATACCACAGACACTACACCTAAGCCTAACCTCCTATGAATCGGGTCTCTGTCGCACTCGGGTTTTCTTTTCCGTGGGCTGATAGGTGGATTTTGTTGGCAATATGATGCAGAGTGTTGTCCTTGATGGCAACCCACTGAATGAAGATGAACACATGAGATTTTTGACTTGTGTTGTCCTTGATGGAAATCCACCTGATGAAGTTATTCTTGACTTGATGAACTTGGTAAATGATGTAAATATGATGTGATATGATGTTTGTTGACAATATGATGCTGAGTACCCACTTGATAAAGTGTTTTCCTTGAATGGAAACCCACCTGATGAAGTTGTGCTTGATAGAATATGTCTTGATGAACCTGTTTAAAGATGTAAATCTGATATATCTACAGAGAGTACAGAAGGTAATGAAGAAAGGAATTCAATATGTGCTAGATCCATGATGAAAAGAGTATGTTTCGAGGAATACTCGGATTTGTCTAGGAGAAGTCGCGTATGCACGCGGTAAAGTACGTGCCAAGTCACGTATGGGAAAAAGCGCTCAAGAAGTGCAAAACCAGGGGTAACCACCATGGTATTGACCCATTGTATTGGGTAATGATTCATCTAAATGACCCCGTCTAGGAATACCATCGGATGTAATGTGGTTTTGGCTCATGGTATTGAAAAAGGGTAAACCTATATAAAGAGAAGAAATTCATTGTGAAAATCATGTGTGTGGGTGCAAGATGTCTGAGCTTGAATGAATACTTCTCTTTGAAGTATATCTAAATGGAAAGGGTTACAGTTGAATGATAGATCTGATTGCATGATCCACCAATGATGAAGAAGGGTATCTAGATCTGAAATGTACTTGTATTTGCTAGATCTGTTTAGGGGATGATTAGATCTGAGAAGAGGCGAACATCTGTCTGAAGTAAAGGGTAAAATCTGAGTAATGTATTTGTTCTGAAGAATTGCAATGACCTAAATGTCTAAAGAACCATACGCTAGTTCGCCGCAGAAGAAGCGCGTATATACGCGGCTTTGCTGAAGAGAAAGCGCGTATGCGCAGTGAAATCAGCTCTGTAATTTGTACAGAAGTATACGCGGGTTGATGTGATTGGAAGCACGTATATACGCGGTATCAGTGAAAGGAAAGCGCGTATGCAAACTAGGGTTTGCTGAAGCAAGGGGTATGAAATGTCTGATCTGTTCTGCTGTGTTACTGCTATCTGTGAATGATGTATTCTACAGTTCTGGGTTGTCTGAATTGATAAGTTTCAGTTTTATGTATGATTGAGCTTAAATGTATGGAGTGGGTCCGGTCTGAAAATATAATGAAACGTGGTCTGCAAGTGGTGTCCTAAAGGAAGCTTTGGATCCAGTGTGAAAATTGATGAAACGTGGTCCATAGAGGTGCTGAGGGTTGTAGCCTTCAGTCAGGGGGTTGTAGCTCCCTTCCAGGTGAGGCTGGTAAACGAGATCGGGGGGTCGTAGCTCCCTTCCCGGAGAGGCTGGTAAACGAGTCAGGGGGTTGGAGCTCCCTTCCAGGAGAGGCTGGTAAACGAGCGCAGGTGGGTGCCTGCGTGCTGGTCAAGTCTGCGCCAGCACATATGTTGTAATATGTTTTCTCTATAATAAAATATTGAGGGCTGAGCAACTGCAGCGGTGGTTTTCTCCCGACTTGGGTTTCCACCTAAAAATCCTGGTGTTCATGTGTGATGCTTTGTGTGATGGTTTATTCTGTTCTTACTGTACATGTTTACTGCTTATTGAATATCTGATGAATAAATGATGGAATGGTTTAAGTGAATATTTAATGACTTATCTAGATCTCTATGTATACGCGAGTTTCATAAAGGGGATCCGCGTATATACGCTAGTTTACTGAAGGAAAGTAGCGTATGGGTTTTAAGGAATGAAAAAGTAAAAATATTTGATTATGTAGTAAATACTGATTCACCCCCCCCTCTCAGTATTTTTCCCAACAATTGGTATCAGAGCAGGTCCTTGTGGAGAAGCTTGATCGCTTAAAGGAGATCCGTCGCAATGGGAAGTCAAGAAGGAATAATGTCTATAAAGCCACCTATATTCAATGGAAGCAATCTGATATTCTGGAAGGTACGTACAAAAGCATATCTACAAAGTCTTGGTGCAGATGTATGGGCAATCGTGGAAGAAGGTTATCAATACCCGGCAAGTATTCCTACTGATGCAGCTGAAAGAAAGAAGTATGAAATCAATGCCAAAGCAGTGAATGTCTTATTGGGAAGCATGTCTGAATCAGAATTTGCTAAAGTGATGCAGCTACATTCAGCAAAAGAAATATGGGACAAAATCATTCTGAGCTATGAAGGAGATACAAAGGTAAAAAGTGCAAAACTCCAAACTCTTAGAATCGAATATGAAAATTTGAAGATGCATAGTGATGAAAGTGTTGCTAGTTTCTTTCTTCGTCTAGATGATATTGTAAATCGGATGAGAAATTTGGGTGAAACCATAACCGATACTACTTTGGTGGAAAAATTCTTAAGATCCTTGACTTCAAAATTTGACTCTAAAGTTTCAGCTATTGAAGAAAGGCAAGATCTGCAAACTCTTACTATTGTTCAATTACATGGTATTCTGACTGCTTTTGAAATGAGGCAAGGAGGCCCTTCTCAAATCAAAGAAGTTGTTTTTAAGGCATCTGCAAAAGGAAAAGAAAAGGAAGTTGTCAAAGAATCCAGTTATATATCTGAAGAAGAAGCAAATTTTGTGAGAAGACTTCAACTAGGTACCGGAAAGTTCAAAGGTAAGCTTCCTTTCAAATGTTTCAATTGTGGAAGAGTTGGTCATTATGCTGCAAAGTGTCCTTATAAAGAAACATCGGCTAAAGGAAAAGAAGTAGCAAGAAGGAATAAGAATCGATCTAGCACAAGAAAAAGTTATTATACTAATGAAGACAGTGATGGCTCATCTGATAGTGAGGAAGAATGTGAAGAAGATTTTAGACTTCTCATGGAATTTGAAAAAAAAGAAGAAAAGGATAATTTTGTGGATGCTCTAGAGGACAATGATTTTCTTGAAGAAAACAATCAACTCAAAGTAAGCCTAGAAGAAAAGAACATAATCATAGAGACTCTCGAAAATCAGCTTGAAGCAAAGGAAAAATGCATTGAGGAATTTGAGTGTGAAGTAGTAAGTCTAAGGAAAGATAATGAGAAAGTGAAGACTCTCAATCTTAGATTTGCTAAAGGTTCAGAAACCTTAGATGATATTATCAAGATACAACGGTCTCCTCTTATAAAAACAGGTCTTGGATATACTGGGGAATCTTCCCAGACTTCAGCACCAAATTATCTGAAAGAAGCCACAACTAGTTCACTACATTCAGCCACTCAGCAAGGCAACAAAGGATCTTTACAGGTAAAGCATGATCATCTCAATTCAAGGAACACTAATAGGGAGATCTTTCAAAGAAGCTACAACCAACAGGTAAATTCAAATAGAAGATTTCATGATCGCAGAAATTTCTACTTCAATGGACAATGTTTCTCATGTCACAATTTCAGTCATAAATCTGTTCAATGTGTTGCATATAAAACCATCATGACAAGAGAAACAAGAAAGAAAAAGATGAATATTGAACCAAAGAAGAACACCTATAACAACTTTTCTCCTCTTCAAAATGAAGTTGAATGTACTTATTGCAATAACTTTGGTCATGAAGAATCTGAATGTAGGAGCAAGGTCCAACCAAAAGAACATGTTCCCTCAAGCTCTAAAGTGTGGAAAAAGAAAGAAATACCGGTTGAAAATTGTGGGATAGTGTTATTTGCAGAAGGTGAAGAAAATCAATGGTACATTGATAGTGGGTGCTCAAGACACATGACAGGTGACAAAAGAAAACTCCTTACATATAATGCTCTAGAAAAGGAAAAGAAAGTTACATTTGGAAATGATACTCCTGCTGTAATTAAAAGAAAAAGGTCAGTGTTTCTAAAAGAAAAGGTGAAGGCTAATGATGTCATGTATGTGGATGGATTAAGGCATAACCTGTTAAGTGTAATTCAAATGTGTGATCAAGGAACAGAAGTAGTCTTTAGTTCAAAATAATGTGTGGTTCATGATCTTGATACAGGTAAAATCATTATAAAAGGAAAAAGAAATCCAAGCAACCTGTATGTATTGAACGGCATAGATCAATGTTACTTGAGCAAGTCTTTAGAAAATTGGCTATGGCATAGAAGGCTGGGGCATCTGAGCTTCTATCAAATCAACAAAGCCAGCAGACTTCAAGCTGTTCGTGATCTTCCCAATGTTAATCTACCAAAAAGTATCATATGAAAATCTTGTCAATTCGGTAAGCAGACCAGAGTACGATTTAATTCCAAAGAAGGATCATCAAGTAAGCCCCTTGAACTCATTCATACTGACATATGTGGTCCTATGAGGAAAAAGTCACCATGTGGGGAAGAATACTACATCTTATTTATTGATGATTACTCTAGAATGTGTTGGATCGAGTTCATTATACACAAAGATGAAGCATTTGAAAAATTTCAGAGCTTTAAAGCATTGGTAGAAAATGAATTAGATCTAAAAATTAAGTGTCTTAGATCTGATCGAGGAGGAGAATATACATCAAATGAATTCTTTGAATTTTGTAAACAACATGGCATAAAAAAACAGTTCTCTGTAGCAGGCACTCCACAACAAAATGGCATAGCAGAAAGAATGAATAGAACAATTCAACAAATGACTAGAGCTATGCTTGATGATTCTGGAACTCCTGACATGTTCTAGAGTGAAGCAGCACATACAGCAGCTAACATTCTCAACAAGGCTCATGTTTGGGTAAATAGTGAAAAAAACTCCATATGAACTCTGGTATGGTAATTCTCCCTCTATGAAGCATTTTAGAGTTTTTGGAAGAAAATGCTTTATCAAAAATAATTATGAAAAGCTTGGCAAGTTTGAACCTAGATCAGATGAAGGGATATTTCTTGGTTACTCATCTACAAGCAAAGCATACAAATGTTACAATAAAACGCTTCGAAAGATTGTTGAGTGTATTGATGTTGTTATTGATGAGTCTCCTGCAGCTCCTAAAGAAGAAAAACAAACAACAAAAGAAGATGATGGTGACTTATGTCCTTCTACATCAAATAGAAATGATATAGACAGTGGATCAAATGAAGAACCTGAAAATGATCTATCTGAAAAAGCTCCATCCAGATATGTTCAAAAGAATCATCCTGAGTCTCAAATTTTGGGAGACAAGGAATCGGGTGTACGAACAAGGAGAACTCTGGTGGGATCTTCTAGTCATCTGGCACTTATTTCCACAATTGAACCACACAATGTCAATCAAGCTAGCAAAGATGAATGTTGGAATCAAGCCATGGATGAAGAGCTTGATCAAATTGAAAATAATGACACTTGGGAATTGGTACCAAGACCACGTGATAAAAATGTCATTGGAACTAAATGGATTTTCAAGAACAAGTTAAATGAGAATGGGGATGTTGTAAGAAACAAAGCTAGACTGGTTTGCAAAGGGTATACTCAACAAGAAGGTATAGACTTTGAAGAAACTTTTGCTTCTGTAGCTAGACTTGAAGCCATAAGAATGTTTCTTGCTTTTTCAAGTTATCAACAAATCAAAGTTTATCAAATGGATGTTAAATCTGCTTTTCTTAATGGTGATCTAGAAGAAGAAGTATATATAGAACAACCGGAAGGATTCATTTTAGGAAATGATGAAAATCTTGTTTGTAGACTTAAAAAGGCTCTATATGGTCTCAAACAAGCTCCAAGGGCATGGTATTATCGTCTTGACAAATATCTTCATCAACAAGGATTTTCAAAGGGGTCTGCTGATAGCAACTTATACACAAAGTTGAAAATGATAAACTATTGATTGTGATTGTATATGTTGATGATATCATTTTTGGGAGTAACGAAGAATCTATGAGTCAAAAATTTTCTTCTGTCATGCAGCAAGAATTTGAAATTTCCTTACTTGGGGAACTAACATTCTTTCTTGGCTTGCAAGTGCATCAAATTGCGGATGGTATATTCCTATCACAAGCAAAATATCTTAAGCAAATTCTGAAGAAGTATGGCATGGAAGAATGCAAACCTGTAAGTACACCAATGATAACCGGATGTAATCTTAGTTCTCATGATGATTCTCCCCCAGTGAATCAACCAGAATACGGATCTATGATAATGGGAAGTCTACTTTGTCTCTTCGGGACTAGACCGGACATTATGCATGCGGTTGGGATTGTTGGACGATTCCAAGCTAATCCAAAAAAAGAGTCTCACCTTCGAAATTTTGTCAAAAGAATATTCAAATATCTACCAAGGAACTCAAGACTTTGATGCAGCAATTGTCAGAAAGAATGCTGATCTTACTCTTCATGCTTACCTTTGATACGATTGGGCTGGAAGTGTTGATGATCAGAAAAGCACTAGTGGTGGTGCATTCTATATGGGACCCCGGTTAGTATCTTGGCTCAGCAAGAAGAAAAATTATATTTCCTTATCTACAGCAGAAGCAGGATATGTGGATGCCGCATCTTGTTGCACTCAACTCCTTTGGATGATGCAAACCTTACAAGATTTTCAAATCAAATGTGCTTCTCCTATCTCGATTATGTGTGATAATACAAGTGCCATCAGTATCTCAAAAAATCCTATTATGCATTCGAAGACCAAGCACATTCCCATCAATTATCACTTCTTACGTGAACAAGTGCTTAAGCAAAAGGTGAAGTTGGAGTATGTTCCCTCCAAAGAACAAGTTGCTGATATATTTACCAAACCTCTTCCCAGGGAAGCGTTTGAGTATCTAAGACAGAAGCTGGGAGTGTTCTCTGCCAGTCAAAAGAACAAATCTGCATAAATTCAGAAGATTAAATAGGATACGCGGTTTTCCTGATATACAGTCGCGTATATACGTGAGTATATGAATAGAAAGTCGCGTATGGATAGTTGCTGACTATTTTTGGTTGGTGTCAGCATTCTGCAATAATGTTTGGCTTTTTTGGTTATGTTTCTGCCTGAAAAATCATCTGATATGAAGAAGACAGGTACAGGAGGTATAAGTTCAGGGGGAGTTGAAGAAATGTAAAATTTTCTATGCTTCACTTTCCATACGCAGGTTAGATGAAAAAAAGTCGCGTATACACTCCAGTTCCAGCAGACACAGTCGCATATGCATTAATGATAAGAGAATTGGGATGACAGCTGAATATCAGGAACAGAGGTTCAGGGGGAGCATCGATCGGCGCTAATGATTAGATAAGGACGGATCATGCGAGAGATTGTAGTCGGTGACATGTTGTTGAAGGTGTTCGAGGCGGCATAAGCCTGAGGGGAGCCTTGGTCATATGGAAAGTATGCTTGGGTGCACGAGTTTAGGGGGGAGCATTATTCCGGGTATAATGCATTATTGGCATTATGTTGATTCGAAAAATGATCTTTTCTTGAGGACTTTACGGTGTTGGTCATAAATGGTCATATTTGTAATTTGATGAAAAGGTCATGATTGAAACCTATGATGTAAAATTGTAATATTCATTCATGTAAGGCCTTGTCAAAATTTGTAAACCCACTTGGTTGGGTAGCTGAGTCAAATTTGTAAACCCACTTGGTTGGGTAGTTGAGTTGAGATGTGTAAACCCTCTTGGTTGGGTATTTGAGTCTCATATGTAAATCCACTTGGATGGATCTTTGATGTACGTATGAGTCTTTGGTGACGGGGAAGTTCATAGAGTCATGTACTTCATTGAAAAATATGTTTGAAGATTCGACGCAGACTCGGGGGAGGAGCTTGGTCACTTCGTTATATATCAGATCTGCGAACGCTTCTTCTACATAGGGAGAACGGGGGGGGAGAGAGTGTTGGTTTGATCTCGCCCTTTTCATGATGTCAAAGGGGAGGAAGTGACATGGTGTTTGAATGAAGAAGAGAAGAATGGTGTCAAAAATGGGGAGAGTGACATGGTGTCATTATCAAAGCATTGTGGTAACCAAACACCATCGTGGTTGCCATCAAGTCCAAAGGGGAGATTGTTGGCAATATGATGCAGAGTGTGGTCCCTGATGGAAACCCACTGAATGAAGATGAATACATGAGATTGTTGACTTGTGTTGTCCTTGATGGAAATCCACCTGATGAATTTATTCTTGACTTGATGAACTTAGTAAATGATGTAAATCTGATGTGATATGATGTTTGTTGACAATATGATGCTGAGTACCCACTTGATAGAGTGTTGTCCTTGAATGGAAACCCACCTGATGAAGTTGTTCTTGATAGAATATGTCTTGATGAACCTATTTAAAGATGTAAATCTGATGTATCTATAGAGAGTACAGAAGGTAATGAAGAAAGGAATTCAATATGTGCTAGATCCATGATGAAAAGAGTATGTTTCAAGGAATACATGGATTTGTCTAGGAGAAGTCGCGTATGCACGCGGTAAAGTACGTGCCAAGTCGCATATGGGCAAAAGCACTCAAAAAGTGCAAAACCAGGGGTAACCACCATGGTATTGACCCATTGTATTGGGTAATGATTCGCTCTAAGCCACGTCTGGGGAATACCATCGGAAGGAATGTGGTTTTGGCTCATGAAGGGTAAACCTATATAAGAAGAAGAAATTCATTGTGCAAATGATGGGTGTGGGAGTAAGATGTCTGAACTTGAATGAATACTTCTCTCTAAAGTACATCTGAATGGAAAGGGTTACAGTCGAATGATAGATCTGAATGCATGATGGACCAATGATGAAGCGGGATATCTAGATCTGAAATGTATCTATATTTTCTAGATCTATTTATGGAATGATTAGATCTGAGATAAGGCGAACATCTGTCTGAAGTAAAGGGTAAAATCTGAGTAATGTATCTGTTCCGAAGAATTGAAATTACCTAAATATCTGAAGAACCATACGCTATTTTTCCACAGAAGAAGCGCGTATATACGCGGCTTCGCTGAAGCGAAAGCGCGTATGCGCAGTGAAATTGGCTCTATAATATGTACAGAAGTATACACGGGTTGATGTGATTGGAAGCGCGTATATACACGGTATCAGTGAAAGGAAAGCGTGTATGCAAACTAGGGTTTGTTGAAGCAAGGGGTATGAAATGTCTGATCTGTTCTGTTGTGTTACTGCTATCTGTGAATGATGTATTCTACAGATCTGGGTTGTCTGAATTGATAAGTATCAGTTTTGATGTATGATTGAGCTTAAATGTGTGGAGTGGGTCCAGTCTGAAAATATGATGAAAAGCGGTCTGCAAGTTGTGTTCTATTGAAGATATTGGATCCAGTACGAAAAGTGATGAAACGTGGTCCACAGAGGTGCTGAGGGTTGTAGCCTTCATTCAGGGGGTTGTAGCTCCCTTCCAGGAGAGGCTGGTAAATGAGATCAGGGGGTCATAGCTCCCTTCCAGGAGAGGCTGGTAAACGAGTCAGGGGTTTGGAGCTCCCTTCCAGGAGAGGCTGGTAAACGAGCACAGGTGGGTGCCTGCGTGCTGGTAGGAGTCTGCACCAACACATATGTTGTAAGATGTTTTCTCTATAATAAAATATTGAAGGCTGAGAAATGGCAGTGGTGGTTTTCTCCCGACTTGGGTTTCCACCTAAAAATCCTGGTGTTCATGTGTGATGCTTTGTGTGATGGTTTATTCTGTTCTTACTGCGCATGTTTACTTCTTATTAAACATCTGATGAATGAATGATGGAATGATATAAGTGAAGAATTAATGACATAATTAGATCTCTGTGTATACCCGAGTTTCTTAAAGGGTATCTGCGTATATACGCGAGTCTGTATCAGGAAAGTAGTGTATGGGTTTTAGAAGCAAGAAAAAGTAAAATTTTTGAATATGCAGTAAATACTGATTCACCCCCCCTCTCAGTATTTTTCCCAACAGATTTGAAGCTCCTTAAATGCACAACTTCTATGTTTCAATATGAAGTATGATAAAGGTGGCCTATTGGATGCCTACCCCCTTGATCCTAACTTAAACTATAAATTCCTGTGTGGCCCCTGTGGGGAGAATTTAGTGAGTTTGGTTAAGTTATTTATAGGTGTCTTCCTTTGCTTAGTGGGTGAGTGTGTGTGAGCATATGGTGAAAACTATAATAGTTTGAACATATTGATATCGGTGATACTTTACAAAATTCCCCTAATTAAATTATGTGATGTTGTTCCTAGCTCAAATGGAAAACATTTGCGGATATAGGGCCACTTTCAAATTTTCCTAGTTAATCTATGTGACTAACTAAAGGGAGATGGTGAATTGTAAATATAGAGTGTTCATATTCTTACCTAGGATCACCGAATGGAGCAAAGGTAACATATATTACTTGCTCTAATCAACAAATCGATCCTAGTCCCGCAATCCCTAATGCACAAATTGAACTAAACTAAACAATTTCTACACTATAAAATAAAACTAGCTTATGCATGTGTGGTCTTGGGCCACTTACTTGGACTAGTTTATCTAAGTGTGAATACCAGAATTTGCAAGAAATAAATCATTTGGAATGAAATGGTTAATTTCCCCCCTACTTAAACTATGTGAATATTTTTGCAAAAATCCAACTTAAAGGAAAACTAACTCTGAGCCTACAGAAGGCAGCTAAAAGTAAGTTCTCAGAAGCTGAGGGGTATCAACACAAGTGCTGGTAGATACATTAGGGGCTTCCTAGCACACTTACAAGTAGAAAAATCCAGAATATAGGGAGAAAAATATAATTCTATAATTTTCACGGAAAAGGCTCTGACAGGTGCACTTTCCTACGCACAGGTCAGTCTTGAACGCACGCACTGCATGTCTATGAGAAAATACTACGCACAAAAATCCTGCAAGTAAAAATATTAGGAGTTTCCTTCTTCAGTCTATCACTCCAAGTGAATCTAGGGACTGCAAGATGGATCAGAGGACTATCATCTCCACTCTCCTACGTAGACAATGGTCTCCTGCAAAATATGGCACAACCACATAAAATTGTAAACCGTTAGGGGAGTTTCCAATCCTGTAATGGTAGATTCAACGCACGGGTGTACGAAATCACACCAGTTTAATTGGTGTGGCCTACCACCATAAACTATTGGTAACAGGTAGAAAGTGGTGGATCTCAAAAGCATATAATCTAGAGGGAAAAATATGTGAATGTATGCTCAAAGTAAACTAAAACTAAAATATAAATATACAGAAGCTATTGAAGAGAGTCAAAATGATAATAATGCAAACAATGGCTCAAAGGCCTCCTCTTATCAAATGTTTAATATGGAGAAGAAAATTTACCCGCTTGCCAAAGGATCCCTAGACAATGGTTCTAGGTCCTGATGCAAGGATTTTGTTTTCCAAGCTCTGATTATGATGCAGTCTCCATCTCTCTTTGCTGTGATGGACTAGGATTGTTGGGTGGCCAACAATCGAGTCCCCTCAATCTCCATCTATGAGTCACACACTACTAGTATTTATTGGGAAATTCTGGCCAGCATAACAATGTGATCACCCATACTTCATCTCTTTGTGGCTTTATATAGGGGATTTAAAATCCTCCTTCCCTCCCTTGGTACATGATAGATGGTGACCCAAGGCAAAGGTATGATTCCATTGTGTGCTCCAAATATTCCTTTGTGTTCTCACATAGTGTCTAAGGAGGCGCTGGTGGTTGTCCTTAGGCGGCTTCATGTAAGAAGTAACTTTCCTTTGCTTTGTGTGATCCCAGAAAGTGACATTTTTCCATTTCCAGGATTGTGCACTTATCGAGAAAAAAGGCGTCCAAAAGGTGCTCTTCTTGAAGGATTAAGCACGTAATTTAGCATTTAAGACTAGTGCAAATCTGATTTTCTCAAAACCTTAGAGATTTTAAATACTTCTTGATTCCATAATGTGTTCTTGCCCTGTAAATCCTTAGGCTTGACATTAATTTAATGTCATATTCTGTTGTACAATTTTCCAATGTTAACACCCATCATGTGAATATCTAGGGTTTGCTTCACTTTCAAACCCTCTTGGAAACTTTATACACCTCTCCCCCTTTCATCTCCTTGATATCTTCCTTGATATTTTTCGGAGTTTGGAAAAGAAGCTGGGAGATCCTCTCTTCCTTCATTTCTCCAAATAATGGATTCATGCCTTTGTTTCTTCTGTAAAACCTCTCATTTCTATGAGAAGCTTCTCCTTATGGTGACATATTGGCTAAATGCACAAGCTGAGCCAAGATTATGCTCTGATACCACTGTAATATTCCAAAATGGAAATAGCAGAAATACAAGACATTATAATATAAAAAACATCAATTTTGAACATGTCATAAGAGATTTCAACATGTAGCCATCTTTTTATTAAGATATCAGCAACAATATACAAAAATATCTTGAGGGTCAAGCCATTCAAGCAATAAGAACAAGCCTCCAATGATTAGAACAATCAGCACATGAGTTGCTGCTACAGTATAGAATGCCAGAAAGAAGTGAAATTGTTGTATATATCAGTGTAGTTGTTGTTGTAATCATACATAAACATAAAATGGATGATGGATACAAAATCAATGCCCAGAAAAGAAGATATGGGCTCTAATACATGATTTCTAGCCAACCCAGAAAAGATTGCTAGAAATACCAAGAAATATACAATGTGACAAATAACCCTGGGGTTTATATTTCATTGAAAATTGGACTAAAATATAATGAGGCTATGACAGATCTGAAATGATAATGTCCTCCTCCAATGGTATTTCTCAATATTTGGTTGATCCCTCTATTCATAAATAGACCCTCCTGATGAGCTTAATGAACCCTCCCAACAACTGCCTCTGAAAATAATGCAGATATGGCTTGTAACTGCACTGTAAGGGATGGTAGATGGCTGTCCTGATGCCAAAAATGTAGAAATATGCCTAGGAACCTTCCTTTATAATCCTCTAATGGATCAGATACCTCTCCACTGAAAACAAGCCCATAATTGGCTCTATGTGATCCTCCTTTGTTGTACCCTGCAACACAACCCAGCACTAAACAGAAACTTTGTTGTAGTTGAAGGAGGTAGCTCGGCCAGAAGTCAGAATGAGGAAATGCAGCCCAATGAACCTCTCATTCCTTGAGGATGAGGTAGGGATTCCTGATCAGGAACACCCTTGTGCTAAACATCACAGAAAACCCCACTAAATAGCTAAAGGATGCAAAGTCTAAACTGACCAATATCAAATAGTAATCCAAACATGAATAAAAATGGTTTCCATCCCCTCCATATATAGTTTGTGAGCCTTCCTACATTGGGTCCCATCCACAAATTCCACCAAGCTCATGCAAGTTGTCCTCCACTAAAATTGCGCTATATTTTCATAAATGCCACTCCTCCATGACAACGTTGTTGACTTGGTCAAAATTGACCTATTCAAAATGCATCCCCTCCAATTCACACCCAAAGGTGCTTAAACCATCAGCTTATTCTTCCTCCTTTCACATTAGGAGTGTTATTATTCCTTCTAAAGGGATTTATGGGCCTCCTTACCCACTTATTCACCTACCTAGTGATAAAACAAACTATAATATTCCATTTAGATGAAGGCTAAACTTTTGGAATATTGCAATATAAACCAAATAGAAATCATAATAAAAATCATACCTCAATTAATTTCAAGGGAGGATATTTCATTTTCATAGGCTAATTCAGATTAGCACAATAAAATATGACAAACATATCATCTCATAAACGAATATCATAACTATAACCATAACAATACATTCAGAGTAAACACATAAAAAATTGACATGCATGCATAACAATATGCATTTACCCCCAAGTAAAGTACTACAACCTTGCTCTGATACCATCTTGTGGTATCATGTATGACCAAAAGAGAATATATCTCGCTCTGATACCACTCTTTAACACCTCCTCTCAAATTTACTAGCTTTCATCAGCTCTCTAAGGTAAACAGGAGTTGAGTGTCACTATGATATGACTTGAGATCCAAGTTCAAGTTATGGAGTAGGGCCTACAATGAAATCTATTAGGGCCCTATATTACTAGTGTAGTCCCTTATTTTTGTTAGTGTAGCCCCCTTATTGTTATTTTTGTACCCTTGTAGTCCCCATATTATTATTATTGTGCCCCATAATAGGCCACTATTGTTATTATTGTGCCCCTACATTATTATTGTTAGGTTGGCTAGGATTATACTGTGACCCCATGGACTCCTATATATAGAAAGGAGGTTTTTTTATTTGAATCATTAAGAATTGTTCATTTATGTAATCTAAAGGATGTTTCCACCTCGAAGTGGCTAATTTCTAAGTAGTTTGTCTCTCTTTTCTTGTATTTTGTGACCTAGTTTCATAACATTTGGTATTAGAGATTCGAACTCTAGGGTTTCCCTCCTTCAAATAGGTCATCATGGAATTTTTGCTATAATTTTTTTTCTACGAAGGTTTAGAAGCTAAAAAAAAAACCCATTTGCGCTGAATACAAAAGAGCTTCATGGAATTTTTTCAGATCCTGGTTTGAATTTTTTTTTTTTGGTATGTGTTATATTCTTTCCATGATTAGTCACATGTGGGGCGGGGTCTAGAGAAGTGCCCCAAGAATTTTTTTTTTCTTTATTTTTTGGTGGATGGGCCCGCCTATGGTTTTGTGCATGGCCCTGCACATGGTTTTGGGGCATGATGGTTTTCGGCCCCTAGAATTTGGTAGATCTGGTCAAGGGAACTATAGTTACGTTTTAATCTACGGTTAATGGATTGGGGTTTATGAATGCTTCGACATTATATATATGTGTTGTAACACTGAAATGAATATAATGAAAAATCAAGCTGGTAGTCCTGGTTTTGGGATCCAAGGGAAAAATATCTGTGTATCTTTTTTATGTTTTATGCTCTCGCTATTGTTTATTTTTTGTCTTTAATAATTCATTTGCAAATAATTTCTGTACAGGGTGAAAACCTACATTTGGTATCAGAGTTTTTTTTGACTTCAAGGGAACACCATTAATGCTGAGGGATTTTTTTATCGAGCCTATGGTAGGCTCTGTTTAGTGGGAGATCTATGGGATCAATTCTTGCAGTGAAAGAAGATGGAGAGTAGTGGAAATATAGAGATTGAGAAATTTAATGGTCATAGTTTTTAGTTGTGGAAGCTCAAGATGGAGGCTCTACTGATGGATAAAGATCGGTGGATCGCGGTAGATCTAGGTACTAAACCAATGATAATGTTAGATGAAAATTAGGCAAAGGTGTATTGGAAGGCAAAGAGCACAATACAGTTGTGTATCTCAGATTTGATATTGTTGAATGTATATGGGGAAGCTACGACAAAGAATTTGTGGGTTAAGCTAGGGACTTTGTACTAATCTAAGTCTCTGGTGAATAAATTGTTCCTGCGAAAAAAGTTGTATAAACTGAGGATGAAGGATGGAGACTCAGTGACAGAGCATATGAACGCATTCAATACCGTGGTAAGTCAATTTTAATCTATTTATACTAAAATCTCAGATGAAGATAAGTGCATTAATTTTTTGTGTTATCTACTAGATTCGTGGGACAGTCTGGTTATTGCAATAAGCAGCAATACAACTACCTTGAATTTTGATGAAATTGTCTCAACCTTGTTGTCAGAGGAAATGAGATGGAGAAATATGGTGGGCGAGAATGGAGATGCCTTATCTGTAGGAGGAAAGTCCCATAACATAAACAAAAATAATTTTTCAAGTGGGAGATATAAATCTATAGGGATATCTAAATCTCCAGGAAATTCTGTAAAGGTGTGCTGGAAATGCGGAAAGGAAGGGCACTAAAAAAAATACTATAGATTTAAATATCCTGAGAAAGGAAAGGGATCTGATGATGCTCCCTCTGCAGAGGAAAAAACCACCTCAGATGAAGGTGGGGATGTGTATATGGCTTCTTCTTCAAATACACATTTAGATCACGAGGCATGGTTTATTAACTCAGGTTCATCCTTTCACTTCACTACCCATAGGGAGTGGTTCTGTGAGTATGATAAGTATTATGGTGGTGACATATTCTTAGGGGATGATAGGAAGGCTAGAATCGTCAGATGTGGAAAATTCAAGATGAATCTGCAAGGCAGAAGGATTAGAACACTTCCTGGTGTTTTTCATATTCCTGCATTGGCCAGAAATCTGACTTTTGTAAGCAAGATGGATGATGCATGTGTAAAATAGTGCTCAATAAATATAACTGCAAGATGGTTCGGGGAGCACTAGTATTAATGCGGGGAGTTCATATTGGAGCTTTGTACAAGCTTCAGGGTAGCACTGTTATTGATGGGTTCAATAGTTCTCTAGTTCTTGAAAGTGGAGCGGAAAGCCTAGCAGTATCTAGAGAAAGACCATACTATGGCATCAAATTCTTGGACATATTGGAGAGAAGGGCCTTTAGATACTGCATGGTAATGGTATGATATAATTTGTGTCTAATTTCTCTCTGGATTTTTATTTCTGTGAACATCGTGTATATGGGAAGCAGAATCAAGTGAGTTTTCCTTCTGGTGCTAAGAGGTCGAACAAGATATTAGAGCTTGTGAATAGTGACGTGTTTGGACCTTTGTCAGTTCTATCAATGGGAAATCTTGCATAATATGTTTCATTCATAGATTACTTCTAAAGGAATACATGGGTATATTTCCTGAGGAATAAATCTGAAGTCTTTGATAGATTTAAAGAATTTAAGGCTCTGGTGGAAAACCAAGCGGAGAAGAAGATAAAGGTGTTGAGGATAGATAATGGTGGAGAGTTCTGCAAGAAGGAATTTGAAGAGTTCTATAAGAAGTGTGGTATAGCACGACATAAGAATACTCCATACACACCTCAAAAAAAGGGAGTTGTAGAAAGAATGAATAGAACGATGATGGAAAATGCAATAATTATGCTCAGTGGTACCAGGTTAGGACATGAATTCTAGGCAGAGGTAGTGGAGACTTCACGTCACCTAGTTAGCATATAAACTTCATTAGCATTGGAGGATAATACTCCACATGAGGTATGAATTGGTAAGAAACCCTCTCTTTCACATTTGAGGGTATTTTGATGTGATGCATCTGTACATGTTCCAAAGGAGAAAATGACCAAGTTGGATAATAAATCTGAAAGTTGAATCTCTATTGGGTATAATGATGGTTTAAAAGGTTACAAGCTTTGGAACCCAAAACAAGGAAGGCTGTGTACAATAGAGATGTGGTGTTTAGAGAGGTGAAATACATTGTTAAACATGAATTTATACCATAGGAATCTCAAAATATAGAGTTTGAGCTAAAGGGGGATGAATCGGACTCTACAATAGAACAAGATTCAGAAGAGGAAGAGCCACAAACTCCAGTTGTGAGAAGACCATTTCGGGAATGAAGGCAACCAGAAAGGTATAGTCCATCTGCTTTTTGTCCAAATTTTGCTTTACCTATCACTCATGATGATCCCAGAATTTTCAGGGAGGTAGTGGATTCAGAGGATGGAAAACTCTAGAAGGAGGCCATGGTTGATGAAATGGTATCCTTGTATAAAAATGAGGCACGAGATCTAGTGGAGTTGCCGACTGGAAGGAATCCCATCGAGAGAAAATGGGTGTTTAAGAAGAAGATGAATGTAGAAGGCAAGGTGGAGAAATAAAAATCTCGGTTGGTAGAAAATGTTTATTCCCGGGTGCCAGGAATTGATTTTGGTGATATTTTTTCTCTTGTTTCCAAGGTCACTTATATTAGATTACTTTTATCTGTTGCTGTTGCATTTGATTTTAAGGTAGAATAGATGGATGTGAAGGAAACATTTCTTCACAGGGATCTAAAAAAGGAGATATACATGAAGCAACTTGAAGGACTTACGGTGAAGGGTAAGAAATAACTAGTATGTAGGTTAAAAAAGTCTCTGTATGGGTTAAAATAGTCACCAAGGATGTGGTATCAAAAATTTCATACCTATATATGAGGACTAGGCTTCACCAAAAGCAAAGAGGAACATTGTGTGTATTTAAATTAATTGGTGACCATGTTATTTATTTGGTCTTGTATGTGGATGATATGTTGCTGATCAGAAATGAAAAAGAAATTATTCAAAATTTGAAGACCCAATTGTTATCTAAATTCGACATGAAGGATCTTGGTGCTGCAAACTATATTTTGGGCATAGAAATTAAGAGAGATCATGCAAAGAGGAAGATCTCGTTAAACCAGAGGAAGTATGTCGAGACAATATTTTAGAGGCTCAATATGCAGGATAGTAAACCAGTGAAGGTTCGTATTCCTATATGTGTAAATCTATCTACTAAACAGTGTCCCAAGACACAAGAAGAAGAGGAGGATATATCCCATGTTCCATATGCAAGTGTAGTGGGTAGCCTGATGTATGCAATGGTCTATATTAAACCAAACATTGGACATGTAATGGGATTATTGAGAAGGTTTATATCAAAACCAGGGAAGGAGCATTGGACAATAGTAAAGTGGGTTTTCAGATATTTGTGTGGCACTAGTGATTATGGTTTGGGCTACCAGGGAAGACTAGGATTGGAAAACATTTTGGACATTCATGGTTTTGTTGATGTAGACTGGGCTGGAGATATGAACCAAATAATATCTACAAGTGGGTATGTGTTTAGCCTATTTGGAGGTGTAGTCAGTTGAATGAGTAAAATACAGTTTGTAGTGGATTTTTCAACTACAGAGGCAGAATAAATGGCACCCACTCATGAAAGCAAGCAAGTAGCTTGTTTGCAGAGATTGTGTTTAAGTATGGGGTTGGTGTAGAGAGCTATAAGGATAGATTGTGATAGCCAAAGTGAATTTTTCTTGGCTAAGAACCTTGATTATCATTCAAAGAAAAAGCACATTGATGTCCAATATCAATTTGTGAGAGATATGGTTGAAGATAAAAAGGTGTTGCTGGTAAAGGCAGACACTTTGAAGAATGATGCAAATGCATTAACGAAGTATGTAAGCACTCAGAAGGTCTCTTGGTGTAGAGGAAAAATGGGTGTTGTAGGGATGTACTAATGACTAATCTCTCTTGTGGCCCCCTGCAGAAAGAAAACAACAACTGGGAGAATGTTGGGTATGTGTTATATTATTTCCATGAATATTGTGGGTGGACCCACCTATGGTTATGTGCATGGGTTTGCACATGGTTTTGGGGCATGATGGTTTTCAGCCCCTGGTATTTTGTAGATATGGTCAAGATAACTACAATTATGTTCTAATCTAGGGTTAATGGATTTTGGTTTATGAATGCTTTGGCATGCATATATATGTGTTGTAACACTAAGAGGAATATAATTAAAAATCAAGCTGGTAGTCCCGATTTTGGGATCAATGGGAAAAATATATGTGTATCTGTTTTATGTTTTATGCTCTTGCTATTGTTTATTTTCTATCTTCAAGAATTTTTTTGTAGATAATTTATGTACAGGGTTAAAACCTACAATTTTTGGGGATATGATCTGTGGAAGTTAGGGTTTATGCAGGCTCTCGAATTTCATCTCAAAGAGGCAATCTTGGGAAAATTGTCATAACCCTGTCTTTAAGCATCAGATTGGAATTTTGTAAAATGTGGCAAAAAGTACAAGGACTGCAGTTTCCATGTATCTATTTTAGAGCCTAAGGAAAGAACACTGACATGTGGCATTTCATATAAGTTCTCTCTACTGAACCAGTCCATAATTAGGTCATTGTGGGAGATTGGGCATAACTTTTCCTTGAAGAATCCAAATCAAGTCATACCTGTGGCATTGGAAATAATATTCAAAGGGATACTAAAGGACCAAAGATAAAATCTTTGGGATTCGAAATTATAGATATACATCAGTTTCAATATTTAGCCCCTCAAAAGCAAGAAAACAATGTGTATTTTTTTTTTAAATTGCATATTTTTTGTTTGAAAAATCGGTTTGAAGTGATTCAAGGGAATATTGAAGCATAGATATCGGTATTGGGTTCTAAAATGCCATCTAAAAATAATTCAACACCCACTAATCCCTTAGAAGTCTCTACTATGACCCACCATATTCGAAAGATAAATATGAGGAAGTTTGATGGCAAGGATCCAATAACTTGGATACTACAAATGGAGCAATACTTTGAGCTCCATAATACGCAAAAGACACAAAAGGTACGCATTGCAACTTTATATTTAGACATAATCATTTTGTATGGTATCAATGGATTTTTTCTCATAAACCATTGGTCACTTGGTCAATTTTTACAGAGGAAAAGATAGCACATTATGATGATAAAAAGAACAACACCTTCTTTATCCAATTGATAAATCTCAGACAAAAGGGTTAAATGATGGAGTACATTGAAGATTTCCAAAAATTGAATATAAGGATAAATAATATTCTAGAGGAACATAGGATTGATGTCTTCATAGGGACTCTAAAGGATAACATCCAACATGAGGCTTGCCTTTGGGAACCTGATACATTGGAAAAGGCATTTAGGTTGGAAAGAAAAATTGAAATAAAAATTATGGTGAAAAGGAAGCCTACCACTCACAACTATAAATATGGAAGTGTTTCTACTCCTAGACTACCACAACCTACAAGGTTGACACCACAACAATTGGAAGAAAAACTAGGAAAACATATTTTCTATAGTTGTGATAGAAAATACAATAAAGGTCTTAAGTGTGCTTAGAAGAAATTATTTTACATATATTTTGAAGAGGAGGAAGAAAAGGAACCAGAAACTTCAAAACAAGGGGATATACACCAAGAACCAACCCTAGAGGAAGAAGAAATTAATCCTACCATATCTTGTAATGCATTGGAAATAATTACCTCTCCTCAAACTCTCAAGATATAAGGACATAGCAAGAAGAAAAATGTAATAGTGATTATTGATTCAGGTAGTACCCATAATTTTATTTATTGTAAGGTATCCAAGGAATTGAACTGCTTCCTATACCCAATGCCAGAGTGTCAAGTGATGGTGGAAAATGAAGGAACTATAAATTTCTCTCGAAAGTGTCATAATATCAAGATAACCATGGGGGAATATTTATTGAATAGTCCAATGCCTTCCATTCAAATGGGTGGTACTGATGTTGTACTAGGAGTACAATGGTTACAATTTTTTGGGATGGTAGATTTTAATTTTCAAGAATTTTTCTTGATTTTTTTTTCGGAAGAAAAGGAAGTTGAATTACGGGGTATCACAGGGAAACCGAGAAAGATAATAAGCTCTAATGTCAAGGCATCTTCTGAAGAAAGAACAATGAGGCATAATTGCATAATTATGCTCACTAGAAGTTCCAACATAAAAATAATATATTTCTATAGATATCCAAAAAGTCTTGCACAATCATTCCAAGGTGTTTGAAACTCCCAAAGGACTCCCACCTATTCATAACCATTATCATGCTATTCATTTGATTGCAGGAATTGTTTTTCCAAACATCAGGCTTTATAGACATCCTTATGTCCAAAAAAGCAAAACAGAAATGATAAAGGTTGGTATAATTCAACCTAGTCAAAGTTTTTTCTTTGTTCCATTAGTATTGGTGCACAAGAAGGATGGATCATGGCACATGTGTCTCGATTATATGGAGCTCAATAAGCTCACTATTAAAGATAATTTTCCCATTCCTGTGATTGATGAATTATTGGATGAATTACATGGAGCAATTTATTTCACCAAGTTGGATCTCCATTCAGGATATCATCAAATTAGAATGAAGATTGAAGACATTCTGAAAACAACATTTCAAAATCATGAGGGTTATTATCAATTTTTGGTCATCCCTTTTGGCCTTACCAATACACCTTCTAAATTTCAAGGGTTGTTAGTAATTTTTGATGATATACTAATCTACAAAAATTCTTGGAAGGATCATGTTCAACATGTTGACAGAGTGCTCAAACTATTGGAGGAGAAAAAATTATATGCAAAAACCTCCAATTGTTTCTTTGGAGTACAATAGGTGGAATATTTGGGTCATATTATATCTAAGGAGGGTGTGAAGGTAGACCCTCAAAAAATTAAATCCATTAAGGAATGGAAATTCCCCACAACCATAAAGCAGTTGCGAGGATTTCTCGGGTTAAGAGGGTATTATAGCAAGTTTGTTAAGAATTATGGGAGAATAACATCACCTCTAACAACATTATTGAATAAAGATGAATTTTCATGGACTCTTAAAGCAGCTAAGGCCTTTGAACATCTTAAATAGGCAATGTGCCAAGCATCGGTCTTAGCTACGCTAGACTCCACAAAAATCTTTATTGTGGAATGTGATGCCTCAGGAAATAGAATTGGTGTTGTTTTAATGCAAGAAGGAAGAACGATTACTTTTGAAAGTCATCCAATCAAAGGAAATTATTTAAAGAAAGCTATTTTTGAGAATGAAATTTTGGGAATACTACATGCACTAAATAAATGGTGACCTTACCAATAGGAATACACTTCAAGGTAAAAAATAATCATGATACTCTTAAATACTTTTCGCAAAAAAGACTATATTCAGAAGAGAAATAAAAATGGCTCAGAAAGATGTTGGGTTATGACTTTGAAATCATCTACAAAAAATGGAAGCTAAATGTTGTTGCATATGAACTCTCAAGAAAGGATGAGGATGTGGAAGCATTACTTTGTGCCATTTCTATTATCCAACAAGATTGGATAACTGAATGAAGGGAGGAATGGAAGAATTACGAAGAAGTATGCACACTCATTCAAAAGTTGTAGCAAGATCCCAGTACATCTGATACATTTAGTTGGAAAATGGATTCCTTATGGTACAAAGATCGCTTATATCTTTGTAAGAATTCCCAAATAAACATAAGATTATTTTGGCATTGCACACCTCTCTCTTAGGAGGACACTTGACATTTTTAAAAACTTACCATAGGGTGAAGAATTTTTTTTTTTTTGGGATGGCCTTAAATCTCATATTCAAAAGTTTGTGGTAGAATGTTTGGTTTTACAGCAAAATAAATTTTATACAGTTAAGACCTCGAATCTTCTATAATCTTTATCCATTCCAAGTCAATGTTGGGAGGAGGTTCGATCACAGGTTTACCTAAGTCCGAAGGAAAGAGTGTCATCATGGTGGTAGTTGATAGAATTACCAAGTATGCAAACTTTTGTGCATTATCTCATCCATTTAAAGTGATTACATTTGCTACTACATTTATGGAAACAATTCAAAGGCTACATGGAAACCCAAATATTATTGTAAGTAATAGACAATCCATTTTCACTAGAAATTTTTGGATGGTATTAGTTTCTTGTTTGGGTAATCAACTAGCTCATGGCTCATCTTATCATACTCAATACGATGGGAAAACTGAGATAGTGAACAAATGTGGGATGGCCACGATCACTCTTTGAGTGTGGGATGGCCATGCCTCCCAGCCCATTGGCCTATTCCGCAATTTCCTTATTACTCTTGCGGGCAAGGTTGTTTGCATTGATGTATAAGTCATTGATGCCCACTTTGATTACAACATTCTATTGGGTCGTAGCTACACCTATGCGATGTCTGTTGTACCATCTATGGTTCACCGCAATATGTCCTTTCCCCATAATGGAAAGATAGTCACCATTGACCAGTTGACATATTACGAACTGAAGTCTCAGACCTCCCCTGAGTCCATCATCTCTTCGGTGGCCAATAAGAAAATCATTGATCCATTGAGCAGTGTCTCACCCGGAGTTTACAAAGACTCCTCTTTACTTGGTACATTCCCTAGTCTTCCTCCTCCTATCTCTGCTCCCAGCTCATCGAATGTTTGCATGATGCAATCGTCTCGGGCTTCCCTCAAGCGGCCCACTTTGGCTAGTCAACAACCTCGCCCTCTGTAGCCTACTCCTAGCCCTTCTATTCATCCTTCTGGACCCCCTCCTCCTGGCCCTTCACCTACAGCTAGTGTCCATGAGCCTCTCTACCCCCTTGGAATGGTTCCTCCAGGCCTTAACCATCTTGGAGCCGTACCACCTATCCATTACTCCTCTGGTCAGATACAATTCCTAGCTCCCCCTCCTATATTGTACATGATACCTGTCATGGCTACCCTCTCTCTTCCTATCCTGACCCTGGTGATTCCCGTCTGGTACCTTGATCCCCCAGCCGCTACCCCTCCTGGTCAACCCAAACCTTATCTTTCTTTGACCCCGGTTCAACCAGTCCCTATGACTTCCCCCTTTGCTACAGTGTCTCAGCCACCTCAAAAGGAACCTCCTCTTGTTGTGACAGCTTCGGGTAACAGGGGAAAAGCCAGCAAGAAGGAAACCAAAGACAAGGTCGTCCTGAAAAACCTTGCCCCTCCTCGGCCACCAAAGCATACTATCCAGTGTGCTTTGTGTGATGTTTTCAGTCATGCCACCCATATTTTTCTGGAGTTGCCTCACCTCAAGTCCATGGTCAATGAGATGTTTCCAGAGTTTGATATCCCTGAGGTCTACGTCACTATACCCGATTCAGTCCTGAAACTCAAATCCTTATGCAAAAATCACCCTTGTGATTTGTGCAATTTCCATTGCCACTACACTCACCTATGTCCCCGCCTTGAAGAGTATCATTCCTCTTTGGAAGCATTCCGCCAATTCAAGGCCAAGCATGAAAAGTTAACCTCTCACTCTTTTGTTAGTTCTGCTTCGGTAGAACCAGAGGATTTTCCTGCTCCCATTGACATTCCCCCTCCCGATGTTCAAATTACGGAGTCTTCGTCCACCATTTTCTACCTATCATAATCCATGAGACCCTCAGTGGAATTCCCCTTGGAGACTTCCCCTGATGTTTTTCTTGACCTCCCTTTAGTGATCACCCTGGGATCAAGATCGGTACATCCCTTATCTTCTTACTCTTTTGTCAACCCCCATGACGTTGCGCATGTGAGCCTTTCTTCACATGATTATGAGTCAGGTAACTCTACCACGTCAGGTTGTCTCCCTTCCTCCATTCACCCCATCTTCCATTCGAATGAAGACATTATGGAAGCCATGACCGTCCCTGACTTTCGGTGGGATGATATGCACCACCGTGCGTACTTCCTCCCACAGCAGTCCCATGGCCAATATGCTATGGAAACTAAAGACTTAATTCCCAATGAAGTCGATTGGTTTAGAAATCCCATCGTTGCACCTGATGCTTTCGAAGAAGGAAATATGGCCAATATCTCTCCTACCATTAAAATTGACATTTCTGACAAACTAGGGGTAGAAGAAAATATCACCTTGGGTGCCCAATGTACCTCGGAAGAGGTTGAATCTTACACCAAGCTATTCAAATAATTATGTGATGTTTTCACCTGGTCCTATTTAGAAATGCCCGAACTTGATCCTGCCATTGTCGAACACCATATCGATACATGGCCCAATGCCAATCCTATCTGTCAAAAGTTGAGACCCATTAATCCTTCCAGATGAGAGGCTATCAAAGCTAAAATCGAAAATCTAAAGCAGGTTGGTTTTATCTATCCCATCAAATACACCACTTGGGTTTCCAATCCGATTCCCGTTCTCAAGAAACAAGGCACCATCCATGTTTGCACTGACTTTCGTGACTTGAACAAAGCTTGTCGCAAAGACAACTTCCCCACACCATTCATTGACCAAATCATTGATGAGTGTGTGGGGCATGAGGTTCTATCCTTTGTGGATGGTTTCTCTGGGTACAACCAAATTGTTATCCGTCGTGTTGATCAACTTAAGACTACATTCATTAGTCTATGGGGAACCTTTGCCTATTGAGTCATGTCATTCGGCCTTAAAAATGATGGAGCCACTTTTTAGTGGGATATGTCTTACTGTTTCCATGACCTGGCTCACGTTATCCTTTCTTATTTAGATGACCTCACTGTACATTCTAAACATCGGGCACAGCACTTCCATGATATGTGTACCATATTTCTCCGATGTCGCAAGTATAATATCTGCCTTAACCTGCTAAAGTGTGTCTTTTGTGTTCCCACAGGTCGTCTTCTAGCCTTCATTATGTCTAAAGATGGTATCACGCTTGACCCATTGAAATTTCAAGCCATCCTTGAGCTTCCTATCCCTCGTACTTTACGCCAGTTACAAAGCCTCCAAGGAAAAGCTAATTTCCTTCGCTGGTTCATACCTGACTATGCCACCACTGCACATGGGTTCCTTAGACTCCTCTACTCCAACATTCCCTTTGTATCGTATGCCTATGCTTAAGATTTTTTTGATGCCCTGAAACATGCTCTCACATCCACTCCCTTGATCCGCCCCCCTGACTTTGATAGGGATTTCATCCTGTACATCTTCGCTTCCACCTACTCGGTCGATGGAGTCCTTATTCAGGAATATGACAATGGAATTGAGAATTTTATCTATACTACAATAAGAACCTGGTAGGTCCTCCTGTATCCTACTCACATGAAGAGAAATTAGCACTAGCTGTCCTGTTTTCGGTCCAGAACTTTGTCATTACATCCTCATGCATTCCACATGTTAGGCCTCTGTAATTTTAGCAGATTAGCAAGACTAAAGATGCAGAGACAACATTTGAACCACTTTGGGATTCTATGATCTAGCACTCCTAAATCCAGAGAGGGATCTCTCTATAAGTGTAAAGATTGATTTATCTTTAAGGTATTTTAGTATGATATTAGGCTAGCTATTGAGAACAAGGGTTTTGTTTGGTTTTGGTTGGGCAAGGATAAAATTAAGGTGAAGGAAGTCTAAATGAAGGGTGAAGGTGAAAGTATGTGAAAATTGATTCAGCTAATAAGATAGGCAAGGAGCAGCTTCAATCCATTGGGCTATGGAGTCATAATAGGATTTAATTGAAACAACAAGGTTCAAGAGTGGTCATTGGGGCAAGTCATCTATGTCAAAGGATCTCTTTAAGTTGATTTTACGGAATGAAACAATAGGAAAGGGAAATCAAACAAATGAAGGAACAAAGGGCATCCTAAGATCAAGTAATTACTTTGAAACTATCCTGCTTTTGGCATGCACTTAAGAAGAGACATAAAAGTTATCTAAGATCAGGTAAGTACTTTGAAACTAGCTAGCTTTTGATGCACTTCCAATAGAAAAAGTTTAAAACACATAGAATATCTTAAGATCAAGTAAGGACTTTGAACCTGTCCTGCTTTCATCATATTCAAAGGTAAATTTTCAAAGCAACTCTTGGAGAAGAAACTAGAGGATAGGGCTGACCATAGACTTCCCTAGTTTATTATTTAATTAGCAAAATTTCAAGACAAATTTTAAGATAAACAAAGAATAGTCTAAGATCAGGTAAGGACTTTGAAACTAGTCTGCGTTCAACATACTCTTAGGGAAACTTTCAGACCATTGTTGGAGGAGAAACCAGAGGACAGGGCTAACCATAGACTTCCCTAGTTCAAATCTACTTAGCATAAACTAAAAATATAATTCAAGAACAATGTTTGAAGTTTATACAATAAGACATGGGCTCACCAAAATTCCTTAACTCCTTGGACTGTATTAAATCATTCTTAGATAAACAAACGAGGAAAAAATGAAGATAAAGCTTATCAGTGAGAGTAGGTTACTTGTAAGAGTAAATACTAGCTCTATATTTGTTGTTCTTTATCAGAGAAGATGGACAAAATGGAAACAAAAAGAAAATAACAATTTACAATAAGAAACACATCACCATTGACATACACCAGGATCCCATAAATCAACTTGTATTTGATGTTCAAAACAGTTACAATCTTCAAGTCCAGTGGTTCTCTATAGCTTCAAACTTATGATCTTAGCTTATGTATCTTTAATTACAAATAGAGCTACAACAGCTTCAGATAACTATTTACATGCAACAGATATCCAGAGACCAACCTTTATCTCATCTTCTACAGAAGTATTTATAGAAGAAATGAGGAGGTGGGATGAGAGAAAAGATCTCTAGGCTCAATTAATAAAATTTAATGCTTCTCGGCCTTTGAGGGGATCAACAGAGAAGATTTCAGATATTTCTCTGTATTAATTGGTATTTATTATTTTTTAGGCTATTTGGCAGAATTTGTTGACTTTAAAACTCTTTAGATAAGTTGGAAATAACTCTTGGAAAAATATCACTAATTTGGCAATAACTATGCCTTCTTCTGATTTATTGAGGTTGTAGGTGCCTTTTGGTAGCTGGAGAGGATTCAATCAGCCTCTGATGTGGAAGTGGAGGCTTCTCGGACTGAGAGATATCCTTGTTTTTCCCTAAAACACTGTTAATTTTCTTTTGATCTGTGTTTTATGTTTGATTAGGCTTAATTTTTGTCTTCAGGTCTTCATATTGTTTTTAAATGTGTGGATTAGGCCTTTGATAGTCGAATTTATGCCTTAATCCCTCAAAAATATGCTAAAGCCTTTAATTGTTGCTCTCTGCTTTGATTTGATGCTGTAAATGATACTCTTTGTCTAATTAAGGTTCACTATGTTTTTTTGCTTTGCAGGCACGCAGAGGGTTTTATAATGTCACCAATGTTCATGAGATATGGGTAAAATCATGATGTGAACCCCTGTAAATTCCTTCTCTTCGTGAATAAAGGCCTGGGGGATCGTCATCCCCGACTATCCTTTCATTTTAAAACTATACAAAAAACTTTAAAACCTGCAAAAATACACAAAAGTCATGAAAAATACGATGAAAATAGGTTTAGGCTACTTTGGAGGCGAGGTTTTAATCAGGACCGTCGATCTTTGGAGATCGACAGCGGAGAAGCCTCGATGAAATGCTCAGAAAAATAGGTGAGGGCAAAGATCTAGGGGTTGAAGTTTGATCAGGATCATTGGATGTAAGAAATTAACTGTGGAGATTAGATCTAAAGTTCATATGGTGGGGGGAAATGAATTGGAATGGCGTTCGGATTTAGGCTGTTAGATTACATGGATGAATGACCAAGATCTTCTAATGAAGTCCTTTGGAGCAAAGGGGAGGGTGATGACTCAGTGGTGAAATTGCAGAAGAGCTGTCGGATTAAAGTAATTAACGGCCAAGATTAAATGATGGATCATTCGGGAGCAAAGGGGCAAAGGAAAATGAACTGTGATCGCATTAAGTCAGAGCTGTCCGATTAAAACAATCGACGGTTGGGATTAAACAAAGAATTATATTGGGGAGCAGTGGTTTTTAGCGAAAAACCGCTGGTTTCACGCAGCACTTAGGAGGTTTTGAAAATTTGCTGAAAAAACGTGATTCCATTCATTATCTGACATGTGTCCCCTCCAAAACCACTTTTATCACATAACGTTTTGATGTTAAACCCCAGATGCAGAAAAAACGTGAAATGCGATGCTGGTCATCGGATGGGAGGTCAGGGATTCGACGATGTGGATCACACATGGTGGAGGAAGATGCTGGTTGGGGAGTTAGTGGAGTCTAGGTGGCGTTGTGTGAGTGGGTGGGTGCTTTTCAAGGTGGAAGGTAGGTTCCGGCAGAAGTTGGGCCTATCAGGTTTCATTTCGACTGTTGGATCTTTATGTCAGATGATCAAGATTCAATCTCAGGGCGATGAATGGAATGTAAGGCAAGGAATCGGGCAGAGATCGGGCGCAATGAAAATCGTTGATCTACAAAGATCAACAGTGGATATTTACCGAGAAATTTAACTGTCGGGGAATAGAAATAACAAAGAGAAGTCAGGTTTGGAGGTTTTTTTAAGACCTTAGCACCCAGTTGCGGGGCTTATGGTCTTATGCAGCGGAGGGTCTACCAGAGTTAAGCCGTCGGGGGCTTAAGGGAATTTTATATGTAAAAAGGGTATTTTTGAACAGAGTTTTTAAATTGAGGGTTTCGGTAGGGGAAATCAGGGGATTTAAAACCAGATAGGGGAGAGTATAAGGTTTTAAAGGGGAAATGGATGATTTTGAAGGTTAAATGAAGCTTATGGAAGGATTTTTATGGGGAAAAAGGGATGAAAATGGGGTCATTTATGAGTGAAAGGAGGGGCAAAAATGATGGGAAAATGGGGTTTTGAGCAGTCTTCTTTAGGAAAACAGCAGTTTTTTCAAGATTATGAGGGAAACAACAATGAAGATTAAATAAAAGATTAGTTATCTTCATAAGACTTTAAAAACTCACAATTTGGCCATGAAATTGTTTCTTGAAGTCTAAAAAATATCTAGCCACCATTTGATATGACAAATTTTTATAGGTGGTTAACAACGGCTCCAACTTGGGATGGCAGCGCCTTGGAGGTGCTAAGAACCTCAGACCAATATTCTCTGGTAGCTAATCAATGGTTCATCCATTGGGTTGTAACTTTCTTTTCTTTTGATAGTCTTATTTTTTATCTAACAGTGTTTGCGGCCATTAGAAACAATGGAATTCTATCAAAACAAGCTTTCTACCTACCCAATCCTAATGATATAACATTTTTTCTTCTTTCAGTGCATTTGGATTGGAAAACTCTTTTAGAAAACATTTTATTCTTTTGAAAGCATAAAACTAGTTTGTTTCTACCCTTATTCCTCCATGAACTCAGATTAAGCAGTTGAGTTCATAAGCTTCTCTACCTAACTACACTGTCAGGATTAGACTGTTTGACAAAATTTTATTCTCTAAATTCTAAAACAGAAATTTAAAAGTAGTCAATTCAAGGTTAAGCAGTTTGACTTGATGCATATCTATGGCATAAAAAACAAGTTGCACATAGACTAAAATTTGCAGAAAATTAAAGAAAAAATGGTGAAGGCTTAAGATCTGAAAGTTTAAGAACATCCTTCTCTTTTCTTCAGCTCTGTTTTTTAGTTTGTTTGAGCTATTTTTTCTTTGTCTTCTGGTCCAAGTTTTTGGCACATTAGAACCAGTTCTTCTATATTTGGCTCAAGATTTTAAATAGATTAGAGCCATTTCTTCTTTTGAAATCCATAGGTTTAGATTTTGAGCTTGTTTGAACCTTTTTTCTTCTATCCTAATCTACCTAACTGATAAGCCAAGATTAAGCTATTTGGAAAATCTATTTCACTAACCTATTAGTAGTAAATTAAAAAATAATTAGTCATGATTAGGCTGTATGACTAACTAGAAGTGTGTTTTTACGAGTGGCATTTAAGCTTGCACAATTTCAGGCTTTGTTTCTCTTTTTGGTATGGGTTTGGTTTGTACCTTTATTGTTTTCATTTCTGCCCACTTTTCTTTTCTTATTGTTTTTGTATTTTCCTTTTTCTTCAAGACAAAGATAAAAAACTAACTAAATGCTCAAAGCTGAGCTTTTATTGACATTCCTATCTAACATATTTTTAACTCTTGAAATATTTACAGCTCTATATAGTACAATAGTGCCAATGTAGCAAGTTGAGTAGTGATAAAAAAGAATAGAGACACTGGCTACTAGTCAGAGGTAACCACAGTACATAGTGAATCTTAATCTTTAAAACCAAGGCTGTCACAGACGGTGACAACATTTTATGTCTTTGGCTCTTGCAAAGGATCCATGCTTGAAAATTTTAGCCAATTGGGGCCTCCACACACTTCCATAAGATCAACAAAGAAAAGATGAGAATTCTCTTCTCTTTGGCCCTCCATGATTGGTAGATTGTCTGCCTCTAAGATATCAGTTTTGAGGACTGCACCTTCAATATTTTCCTTGGAAACATCATCATCCTTAACCTTCACATCAACAAGTAGTGAAATTTCTTCTTTTTCTAAATCTATGCTTGCTTCTAGTGTCAATTCAGGTTCTTTGGATGATAGATTGATATCAGCGATGGGAGAATATTTCTCTTGAAAAGATGGTATATCCTCAGCAGGATAGTCTTCTATTTGTTTTTATTCCCCAAAGAGTTTCTAGTGCCTTTTATTGTTTGGTATAGCTGGTCTGAATTTTTGTTGAATTGTATATTGTTTGCTTTCCCAAGGTTTTAGACATGTACTAGCAACAAGGGCTAATCCACTAGAAAAACTGTTTTGGTCTCTAGGAACAAGGGTAAGTTGGAATTATTTAAAATATCTTAACAAATCCATGGCATCATCCTTGTAGGCTATAAGTCTGGGATGTTTAACCGTGCATTCTTCATTCACTTTCCTAATTCCCAATTCTGCACTTCCATGAACTATTATCCTCTGGGCTCCTGATTTCTTCAATAAGTGGAGCCCTAAAAGAAATTCCTCATACTCTACTATGTTACTTGTGCATTGAAAGTTAAATTTATATGAATAGGCTTTAGAATATTTTTTTTCTGTATCATAAAGCCATATTCCTGCACCTGCACTAGTTTTACTACATGACCCATCAAAGTTCATACTCCAAAGAGGACTAGTTTCAGTTTTATCATTAATTTCCTTACTATCCTGTTTGTCTTGAGTGCCAATGGGTTGTTCTATGGAATAGGTACTATGTTGATGATTTTCTTTTTCAAATGAAGGTTTGGAGGGCAGCTGGTTGTTTAGTATTTGATCAATTTCTTCTTCTGTCAAAGGAGATATTTCCTTATAGATAGAAGTACAACAAACTTCCTTCTCTTGTGTTAACTGGCTCTGAGGTTGGATGTCTTCTTGAACCTCTTTTGGTGAATCTTCACTTGATTTTGCAGGGAGAATTTGAGGCTTTTCTATTGTGTATTGATCTTCTTCTGTTTTAAACAATTCCTCATGATTTTTATGATGCTCAATTTGAATACAAGGTTCATGAGTTTCTTTTTCTACATTATCAGGATGCCACTCGTGTTGTATAATCTGAAATGAGTTATAACATAGAGGAAGGGTTCCCATATGTGTTGGTGTTTCCTCTATTTTAGGTCCTATGTTTTCCAAATGGCTACTTGTTTCCTCAAAGTACTGCTCACTATTTCTATTTGCAATTTGATTGTGAAGATATCTTAACAACATAGTATAAGATATGGGGAGGGAATCAGGAGTTTCTTGACAACCTTCTTCATCATCTACTATAAATTCTTGATCATCATACATGTCTTGCTCATTATCTAGGTCTTGTAGGGGTTGAGTTTTTTCTTTATCTGAAAGAAGCATGCGCTGGTCTAGATCATCAATATTTAAATTGGCCTCATACCTTTCAATTATTTTTCCAAGCATGTACATCATCTTTTCCATCATGATTAGTAGTTTTTCTTCATTTTTTTCTCTATAATGTTGCTCATCCCACATGTCTTTTTCATCATACATGTCTTGTAGTGGTTGAGATTGTGTTTGGTCAGGAAAAAGCATAGGTTTCTCTAGATCACCAATATTCAAATTAGCTTCATACCTATCCATTCTCTTTCCAAGCATATACATCATTTTTACATCATGAACAGTAGTTTTTCTTTTGGGTCTATATCTATATCCATGTTTTTTCATCAGACAAGAGGTCACTGTATCTTATTAACCAGTTCAGAGTCTTCTACCAATGGAGTCATTTGGTATTTTTAGGAGATGTGGAGTCACCATGTGGATGGTTTAAACTTTGTTGTCCACCGACAGTATGATTGGGTTTTCTCAATGCATTCCCAAAGGAGTCTACAAAGACTGGAGGGGTAATAAGCCTACTGGAGGCCAGCATAGTCACCAAGTGGAAATTTTTAGCTCTTTTGGAGGTAAACTTTTTTATGGTCCACCACCATATACCAATCTAAAATATTTTTGGGTTTTTTCTGAGTTGTTTATGGTTTTTTGGAAGACTAATGAGTCTATGACAAATTGCTAAGAAACTATGAACTCAGTATCTCCCCAGTGGAGTTGCCAGATATGTTAGGCCTCTGTAATTTTAGCATATTGGCAAGACTAAAGCTGTAGAGACAACATTTGAACCACTTTGGGATTATAGGATCTAACCCTCCTGAATCCAGAGAGGGATCTCTCTACAAGTGTAAAGATTGATTTATCCTTAAGGTATTTTAGTATGATATTAAGCTACTTATTAAGAACAAGTGTTTTGTTTGGTTTTGGTTGGGAAAGGATAAAATGAAGGTGGAGGAAGTCTAAATTAAGGGTGAAGGTGAAAGTAGGTGAAAATTGATTCATCTAATAAGATAGGCAAGGAGAAGCTTCAATCCATTGGGCTATGGAGTCATAATAGGATTTAATTGAAACAGCAAGGTTCAAGAGTGGTCCATGGGGAAATTCATCTATGTTAAAGGATCTCTTTAAGTTTATTTTATGGAATGAAACAATAGGAAAGGGAAATAAAACAAATGAAGCAACAAAGGGCAACCTAAGAACAAGTAAGTACTTTGAAACTATCCTGCTTTTGGCATGCACTTAAGAAGAGACATAAAAGTTATATAAGATTAGGTAAGTACTTTGAAACTAGCCTGCTTTTGATGCACTTTCAATAGAAAAAATTTAAAACACATAGAATAGCATAAGATCAAGTAAGGAATTTGAACCTATCCTGCTTTCAGCATATTCAAAGGAAAAATTTTCAAAGCAACTCTTGGAGAAGAAACTAGAGGATAGGGCTAACCATAGACTTCCCTAGTTCATTCTTTAATTAGCAAAATTTTCAAGACAACTTTTAAGATAAACAAAGAATAGTCTAAGATTAGGTAAGGACTTTGAAACTAGCCTTCTTTCAACATACACTTAGGGAAAATTTCAGACCACTGTTGGACGAGAAACCAAAGGACAGGGCTAACCATAGACTTCCCTAGTTCAACTCTACTTAGCTTAAACTGAAAATATCATTCAAGAAAAAATTTTGAAGTTTAGATAGTAAGACATGGGCTCACCAACATTCCTTAACTGCTTGGACTGTATTAAATCATTCTTAGATAAACAAAGGAGGAAAAAATGAAGATAAAGCTTATCAGTGAGAGTAGGGTACTTGTAAGAGTAAATCCTAGCTCTATATTTGTTTTTCTTTATCAGAGAATATGGACAGAATGGAAACAAAAATAAAATAACAATTTACAATAAGAAACACATCACCATTGACATAGACCAGGATCCCATAAATCAGCTTGTATTTGATGTTCAAAACAGTTACAATATTCAAGTCCAGTGGGTTTCTATAGCTTCAAACTTCTCATCTTAGCTTATGTATCTTCAATTACAAACAGAGCTACAACAGCTTCAGATAACTATTTACATGCAACATATATCCAGAGACCAACCTTTATCTCATCTTCTACAGAAGTATTTATAGAAGAAATGAGGAGGTGGGATGAGAGAAATGATATCTAGGCTCAATTAATACAAGTTAATGCTTCTCGGCCTTTGAGGGGCTCAACAGAGAAGATTTATGATATTTCTCTGTATTAATTTGTCTTTATTAATTTTTAGGCTATTTGGCAGAATTTTTTGACTTTAAAACTCTTTAGATAAGCTGGAAATAACTCTTGGTAAAATATCATAGATTTGGAAATAACCATGCCTTCTTCTGATTTATTGAGGTTGTAGGTGGATTTTGGTAGCTGGAGAGGATTCAATTAGCGTCTGATGTGGCAGTGGAGGCTTCTCGGACTGAGGGATCTCCTTGGTTTTCCCTAAAACATTATTAACTTGCTTTTGATATGTGTTTTAGGTCTGATAAGGCTTAATTTTTGTATTCGGGTCTTCATACTATTTTTAACTATGTGGAGTAGGCCTTTGATAGTCGAATTTATGCCTTAATCCCTCAAAACTGCGCTAAAACCTTTAATTCTTCCTCTCTGCCTTGATTTTATGTTGTAACTGATGCTCTTTGTCTAATTAAGGTTCACTGTGTTTTGTTGCTTTGTAGGCGCGCAAAGGGTTTTATAACGTCACCAATGTTCATGAGACATGGGTAAAATCATGATGTGAACCCCTATAAATTCCTTCTCTTCGTGAATAAAGGCCCAGGGGATCATCATCCCCAGCCTCCTTTCCTTTTAAAACTATAGAAAAAACTTTAAAAACCTGCAAAAATACACAAAAGTCATGAAAAATTTGATGAAAATAGGTTTAGGCTACTTTGGAGGCGAGGTTTTAATCGGAAGGAGAAGCCTCGATGAAATGCTTACAAAAATAGGTGAGGGAAAAGATCTAGGGGTTGAAGTTTGATCGGGACCATTGGATGTAAGAAATGAACGGTGGAGATTAGATCTGAAGTTCATATGGTGGGGGGAAATGAATTGGAATGGAAATCAGATTTAGGCTGTTAGATTACATGGATGAACAACTAGGATATTCTGATGAAGTCCTTTGGAGCAAAGGGGAAGGGCGATGGCTCGATGGTGAAATTTTAGAAGAGCCGTCAGATTAAAATAATTAACAGCCAAGATTAAATGATGGATCGTTTGGGAGCAAAGGGGTAGAGGAAAATCAACTGTGATCGTGTTAAGTCAGATCCGTCCAATTAAAACAATCGAAGGTTGAGATTAAATGGAGAATTATATTGGGGAGGAGTGGTCTTTAGTGGAAAAGCCTCCAAGACCACTTTTATTGTGTAACTTTTTGGTGTTAAACCCCGGATGTAGAAAAAATTTGAAATGTGATGCTGGCCATCCGATGGGAGGTTGGGGATCTGACGGTGTAGATCGCACGTGATGGAGGAATATGCAGGTTGGGGAGTTAGTGGAGTCCAGGTGGTGTTGTGTGAGTGGGCAGGCGCTTTTCGAGGCGGAAGGTAGGTCCCGACAGAAGTGGGGCCTGTCGGGTTTCATTTCGATCATTATATCTTTATATGGAACAGTCTAGATTCAATCTCAGGGTGATGAAGGGAATGTAAGGCGGGGAATCGAGCGAAGATCGGGCGTAATGACAACCATTGATCTGCAAATATCAACGATGGATATTTACCAAGAAATTTAACTATCGGGGAATTGAAATAACAAAGGGAAGTCAAGTTTGGAGGTTTTTTTAAGACCTTAGTGCCCGGTTGCGGGGCTTATGGTCTTATGTAGCGGAGGGTCTACCAGAGTTAAGCCCTTGGGGGCTTAAGGGAATTTATATGTAAAAAGGGTATTTTTGGCCTAAAAACAGAGTTTTTAAAGCAAATTGAGGGTTCCGGTAGGGGAAATCAGGGGATTTAAAACCAGATTGGGGAGAGTATAAGGTTTTAAAGGGGAAATGGATGATTTTGAAGGTTAAATGAAGCTTATGGAAGGATTTTTATGGGGAAAAAGGGATGAAAATGGGGTCATTTATGAGAGAAAGGAGGGGCAAAAATGATGGTAAAATGGGGTTTTGAGCAGTCTTCTTTAGGAAAACAGCATTTTTTTCAGGATTATGAGGGAAACGACAGTGAAGATTAACAAAAAGATTAGTTATCTTCATAATACTTTAAGAACTCACAATTTTTCCATGAAATTGTTTCTTGAAGTCTAAAAAAGATCTAGCCACCATTTGATATGACAAATTTTTATAGGTGGCTAACACCACAAAGGTCGTTACTAATTCCAACCCTATGGCCTTCCTATTGAATCGTTGGATCATCAATGGGAAGTATGCCCATTGGATCGTTATCCTCCGGGAATTCGATCTTGAATTTGTCACACCTAAAAGTAAGAAAGGTTTAGCCCTTGTTGAACTCATTTCCGAATTACCTACCAGTACGTAGGATCCTCTAGTTAATGATGATTTTCCCGACGAAATTTTTTTTTCCATTACCACCGATGATCCTTGGTATGGTGACATCCTTACTTATTTTTGAGCCCAAAATTTCGCCCTCCATCTTGACTGTGATGCTCGACGATGTATCTGACACTAGGCCCCCTGCTACCTTCTTATCGGTGATGACCTTTATCGTCGTGGTTGTTATCACAAAATTGGACCTAATAGGTTGCTTGATCATTCAAATTCATGTAACTATTTCAAACCTAATCTTTTGACTGAGGCTTAGCCTCCTCAGCCTGAGAGGGCTTTCTCAAGGGTTAATGATTTGGATATAAAGTATAGATGTCTAACTCTATGTAGGGTAATAAAAAAAAAATTATAGAGATATGTTGAGAATCACATCTGCAAGTACACATTGAGCTTATGGAGTCAAAATAGTTTCAGTAAAAAATGAATCTACGTAACATGGAAGTTGAGGAATATCATAGTTTTAGTGAAGAAATAACACACATGAAACTGTAAAAACATAGTCAGTTCATTTATATAGAAATTCAGAGCATCTAAAGATGAATTCTGAGTAATATAGATAAACACCACTGCAATATGATGATAAGAGATGCAAATAGAATAGGAACACACCAAAACTCCTTCCGAATCCCAAGTTGGCTAAGTAGAAACTCTCTGTATTAGCTGAAAACCAGTCAATTACAATAAGCACAGTCTTTTGCTAAAAATGTCCAATCCTTGACTAATTCGACTTCTTACTATTTAATAGAAAATTTACAACATCATATGATCTCATCTTAGGCTAGATACATCGAATTCTTAACTCTTGATACCTTGCATAACCATAATACATGGGATTTATTACAAAAAGACAGCTAATCTACTAAATAGTCCTATTACAAATAGGAATGAAACTCCTTATCTCTATCCATAACAACCTTATCTAAATTAAATTACATCATTTTCCAAGTGTATCAACACATGTTCAAATCTGGATTATAGGCTTCAACTCTTCATGACCATATTTCTGCCCTCCACCAAAATAGGAAACAATCCACTATTTTTTAGGCATAGGGTCCTTTGCACTCTTCGAACATTCTGACCATCATGAACTCATTATTTTGAGGTCCTTAGCTGTTGGAAATTGAATTAACACACACCAAAATTCTTCCTTAATATCCATTTGTCCAAAACCATCTTCAAACTGTTCAAATGAGCTATAATACACTGCGCTACAAAAACAAAGCAGTTTCGTAGCACTGCCCTTTAACCCTTTTTTCTTCAAGTTTTTGACTTATTTCCTCCAAAATTATCTTAATTTCCTTTAAATACATCCTCCCTAGAAATTTTATTTCTTGATCCATTATTTTACCCCTCAAAATTTGATGAAAAAGGGCAAGAAAATCTATTACAGCAGTTTCGTAGAACTTTTCTCCCTTTTTACACTGTTTGTGCTACGAAACTCCTGAGTGGGTAGTTTTGTCAAAAAAATTCCAAAGTGTAAATTGTAAATGTGCCAAAAACTCAAAATAAATATGATTCATCATTTAAAAACCATATCAACTAAAAAACAAAGTCATTCCAGCCTTCATGAGGTCCCTTCTTCAATTTCACTTGATTTAGCTATTAACTCTTCAATGACTGTTATTTTAATACTTCTTCTCTTTAACTCATCTTCAATCAATTTCAACTGTTGCTCCAAGTCTTCCTCTTGATCTTTGAGTATTATGTTATTAGCTCTCAAGTGAGTATTTATTACTCTGACAAACTTGGCTTCCTTAATTGCTGGGACTGTCCATTTGAAAAACTGCTCTGCACTACTTGAGTTTCAGAAATAGAACTAGTTTGACCTTCCCACAGTACCTTCATTATTTTAAACTCTACTTTCTCAACACTGTGCTTTCTAGCCCTCTTTCTCATCACAACGATTTCTTGGTTTTCCAACCTCAATTTTTCCTCAAGATGTTGAAACTATGTCATTTCTTCTTTTCCCCTCTTTGTTCTGCTGGCTGTATGCTTCACTATAGGTGATGAGAGATCAACAACTTCTTTAGGAGCTTTAACTGTCTCAATATAGTTTTGAACTTCCTAGTTGCCTTCCTTGTGTTTCTTAGCATGCCTAGTTATAGGCTTTCTTTCTTGAAAGATGAAAGTTGCAACTCCCCTATCAAACTCAAGCTTCTTTGCAGACTTAGCCCTTTTCTGTTTATTCTCATCTTCCCCAATGAACTCAGCTTGAATAATGGGTGTCTCCTCTATGTCAATAGCATGAAGGATGTCATCTAAATTTCCCTTTGTTACTGGTCTATCCTCCGTAACAATTTTCTTCCCTTTTAAAGCAACTACTTGGATTCTTGTTACTCTTTTGATTTCCTACTTGCTGACAACTTGTTTCTGTTTTGCCTCTTTGACAATATTTGACCTCTGTTTTGCAGATGATGGAGTTGGTGTATCAAGAAATTGTGTCTGCTCTGCCCTTTTCTCAATTTGCTTCCTTGGCTTTAGTTTTGAAAATTCCTTTGGTTTTTCAACCATAGGTTGACTAGGTACTGTTGCTGGTGGTGATGGAACTCCTTTAGTTTTAGGATTTCTTGCATGGGTTAGGGTTTCCAACTCAAAACCATTTATAAACAAGAAAGATTACCAATCCCTGCCTATTTTGTGGAGTTCATATAAAATCAATAACTTCATTAAACCATGATGAAACAAGGATGTTTCACTACCTTCAGATTTTTCTTGTACTTTATCATCCATTTTTGAAAGACTCTTGTGCAGATAAAAAGGAAAATCGAGTGAAATCTTACCAGTGAAATGCAGAAGCAACTTGAAATGATATGTGTAAACCTTATGATATATGCCTTCACATGTAAAATAATTCTGAATGTTGAGCAGCATCTTTGAATAAGTGTCTTTGATGCAGCTTCTAGGGATAGCATTATTAAGGTCCATGTCTGCATATTCAGGCTTCATGAATTCTTTACATTTCTCCCTATCAAATTTGAAACCTTTGAACAAAGTTTCTTGAACTATTGGTATCTCTATAATAGTAGCAATGATCTATGGTGTAATTGAAATACTTAGCATCCCAACCTTAGTAGTTGTTCCATTGAAGTTCATGGAAAATTCCTTTGAGACCTGTGTGTGATAGCCTTGCAGTTTTTCACAAAACCGAAGGCAACCTACTCTTGTGAATGCCTCCATCACTGCTGGGTCTTCAATTATTGCCTTCATATCTTCAGCCTCATTCCTTAAGCAGTGTCCCCCTCTGTGAACTTTCTTTTTCTCTGCCATGATTCTCAAAAATCTTGTCAGCCTCGCTTGATAAATTGAATCAGCCTCGCTTGAATATGTGAAACAACAGCCTCACTTGATTAATTTATATCAGCCTCGCTTGATAGGGATGAAGAAAACCTTTGTATAAAATAGTCACAGGTTTGGATTTAATACTTTAGAGTTCAGACATCTCGAATGGAGGCAAAGGAAATGAGAATGACCAATTAGGCAAGGTTTTGAATTTAAAATTTCATCTCATAACTGAATGATGCCTCATTCATACCCTATCATGACAATGATTACCGGAATGTGGGTATGTACATTGAATTTCATCATTAACTGACTCATCATACCACTAACTTACCATTTCCCAACGGTTTCTGACCTTTTCCTGCTCAGATGATAAGACAGTTTAGAAACTGTTCTTTCATAGCACTTACAGTGCAATTTTTCATGTTTGTGCTATGAAACTATTAGCATTTGCGTAGTGCAAAATGACCTTTTTCAATGGGTGGCGCTATGAAAATAGGGTTTTTGGGCTAATTGAACAGTTTTGATCCAAAACTTTAGGAAATGACCGACAAATGAAAATGATGGATATTTGACATGAAGGGATTTTGAAAACGGATTTATTTGAACTTAAGGATGGGCTTTGAACTATAAAAATATAACCTACCCTTGATCAAAGCCTAATTTGACTTCTAAACCCAATGTTGAATCATGATCAAAGATAAACTTGATACAATTATGTTTAATTTTTTTTTTTGTTTTTTTTTTGTGATAACAGCGGTGTAGATTCTGTCCTTCATCGTTGTCTCACACACGCTGAAGCATAGCAAGTCCTCAGTGCCTGTCATAGTGGCGCTTGTGGTGGCCACCTCTCCGGTCTAGCCACTGCCCAGAAAATCATGCGCGCTGGGTAATTTTCGTCTTCTCTCTTCGATGATTGCATTGAAGCAGTCAAACACTGTTCCAATTGCCAACATTTTTCCCCTAAGGCACGAGCCCCTTCAGCTTCCCTCCATCCTGTCATCTCAGCTGGTCCATTTTGTAAGTGGGCCATAGAATTTATGGAGTGTCAACCGTCGTCTGCTGGTAACCACAAGTATATCATCGTGGCAGTTGAATATTTCACCAAACGAGCTAAGGCCATGCCAACGTTTAACAACACGGCAGCTACCACAACCCTCTTTTACTTTAATCATGTGATCGCTTGATTCAGAGTTTCGAAACAATTGGTCTCTGACCATGGTCAAAATTTTGAAGATGAGATATGGCGTGAGCTATCCTCACTGTTGGGTTTTGAGCACCAATATTCCTTCTCCTATTACCCCCAAGGTAATGGCAAAGTTGAAGCAGTCAATAAAATCCTTAATACCATGCTTCAACGGATGGTGGACAAGCAAAAAACTAACTGGCACCTTATGTTGTTCCCTACTTTGTGGGCCTATATAACTTCTGTTAAAACCGCCACCGGGTTTACTCCTTTCCACCTTGTTTTCAGAGAGGAGGCAACCTTACTGATCGAGTGTGAAATCCATTCCCTTCATCTAGCCGTCGAACTTCTCCCTAACACCCAACCTTTAGAACAACAACTTATCATGCTTGAGCATGCTTCCGAATACTGTCATGTTGCATTTCAAACCATTGAAGTGACTAAGAAACACACCAAAGCTCAGTATGACCCCAAATTCCACCCTCGTACTTTTCACAAAGGTGATCTTGTTCTGGTGTATGACCAGGCCCATGATGTCCTCGGTCATGGGAAGTTTGACTCATTATGGCTAGGACCTTACATCATCAGTAAGGATTTAGGTAAGGGGGAAAATCTCTTAGAGGATTTCGTAGGCCATCCCCTTCCTAATCCTCGCAATGCACTCTATCTTAAGAAATATTACCCTTCGCATTTCCTTCCAGAAATGCATGTTTTATTTATTTTAGGTAGCCAGCTCACAATGTTGTGATTTGGTACTTCACCAAGACACCTTTTGTCCACGAAGGGTCACTTCACCACTCCTCAAAATCGAATTTCTTCACTTTCCACACTTGTACTTAGGGCACCACTTTGCCTTCATACTTGTCCATGCTTGTGTCGATTTTCGTCATGATTAACCATCATGTGCTCATGTTTTTATTGTCCCCATTGGACCTTTTTTGTGTGGCAGCATCATTGAGTCACCCTTGTTTAGAGCATCCGAGTTGAGTCATCATCACATTCATGGAGTCTATCCCGAGTCCCTTTGTATTCCACTATAGTCCTCCATCCTTCATTGCTTGGTTCCTCTCTCGTGTCGCACATTATGGCCTTCAGTCCTACTATCCCCTATCCCTCATGATATTTTTTCAGTCGTTGCCAGGCCATCGATGCCCTTTATGCTCTAACAAGGGACGTCGTCCGTCTACTACTTAGTACCCCCCATTTCATCACCATCCCTGGTGTAAGTCTTTCAGTCGCTTTACTATTTTCTCTCGTGCCTTTGTTGAGGATCATTTATTGCCTCACCTATGGCGAACCTCCTTCTGTCGACATCAGATCATTCATTCCAGAAGACAGGTCTAGAGGGCGGTGTACCTTGGTTCCAACTTCCACTCTTGTTCGGTGCCTCAAATCAGGCAAAGGGACTCCTTATTGCCCTTTGACTTGATTGTTTCTCAGCTCAAGATCAAGATTAGTATACTTGATGGTTCAGTGATGCAGTAGATGATACCGGCGATTCCTGGGTATGTGTGAGATGTTTCAGCCCTCATGAAGGGGTGGCCCTACAGGTAGCCCCCCACATGCCCGGATGATCTCTTCATTACAGCCTTTGATGCAACTCCATAGATTTTATGATGTCAGCCTCAGTCGCATGCAACGCCTTTTTGTTTGCATGTATCAGTCAGATTTTCAGAGCATTTCCTATTTACAGGAGCATTTGGGTTGTATTTGTATCTCATGTATTCATATATTATTGTATAAGACCTGTTTGTTATCCCAGGCACAGTATGTATGTGGGATTCATTATCATGTTTTTACCTGGCTCATGTTTATGCCAGCATGTACTATATTGTTCAGTCCCTTGTTTACTAGACACATTATTCTTTGTACTTTGTCTCGGCGGGCATACGTATGCCTCCCTCGCCACCTATAGCATAGGTACTCACTCATAAAAGAAACTTGTCGCACCTGTAAGTCTCGCCTCCTCAGGGTCTAGTCCTTTAGCGCTTCGGTCTACCTTATATTTCTCTCTCTTTGACTTCACCTTCGGTGTATACTGATTGAGTTCTTACAATGTACTTTGGTCATACAATTAGCTCCTAATGCTCGCACGCTGGGGTGGAATATATTATACCATTTTTTGGTCATCTAACCTGTTACTATTAGATGGACCTAAGTACACCATGTAAGACCAATTTTACCCTAAGTAAAATTGCTTTCACTATGAAAAATAACTTAGTAAACCACCTTTATTAAGTTGTTAATGTTCTAAATAGGAAACCCCATGAGGAAATATTAAATAAATCGACATTTTTTTTTATTTTACTCAAGGAATAATTAGTTAAAAAACAGTTTAATTAATCTTCATGGTCATATTTAACCCAAAACAAGAAAATTAATTAAATAAATCAATATCTATCTTATTATTTTTTAGGAATAATTATTTAAACCTTATTTAAATAATATTCCTTGTTAAATTTGACTAAATCATTTATAAATAATTAAAAAATTCATTATTTATTTGATTATTACTCAACCACATCCTTAAAATAATAAATAAATCATTTATTTATTTATTATTTGCAAATAAAGCGATTTGACCCAAGTCAAATTCCTTTTCCCTCCAACAAATATAATAAAATATTCCATAAAAGTTGGATCTTGATTTGGTTAATAATATTTTAATTATGCACCAATATCTAGACTAACTCAATATTTTATTATAAATAGAAGGTTTTTTTCCATTCATTCACTACATTTTGTTGCCTAAATATCACTTTGTATCTATACTTTTGGTCTGACTTTGAACCACCATCATTGTCATATTTTTCTTGTGAGCTCCCTTTGAGTTCCATTTTTGTCTGCGTTTTCTACACCATCAAGAGAGAGGGATTTTAGATCTAAAGTGCTCAGGACTTACAAGAACCCATCCCATTGAGGAGGACTGGTAACATCCTTCTGTGTTCTCCTCCCAGGTGCCATTAATAAAACATTCTTTAAACATATTATTGTCTTTTCTATTGGATGCATCGAGAAACTATTGTTTTTATGTTGAAATTTGGTTACCAGAGGACAGGTGGTTCCCTAAGGCTTTGATCTTTGGCCTAGGTAAAAGTGTCCAAAAGAATTTAATTTTTCTCGTAAAGTGACTATAATTTTTATAAAGTCAAATCTAATTTTAAAGTGACTTTAAGTGATAAAGTTACTAAAGTATAATTTTAAAGTGACTTTAATAAAGCCAATGTAAAATTAGAAAGGAAAAGTGACTTTGGAAATAAATGACTAAGTGGGTCTTTATTAAAGTGGGGTGAATTAAAAAATAGAAATTGAGATTTAAATGAGCATTTAATCTCAACCCTAGATCTCAATCTATTTTAGCCATTAGATTTACGGATTCCCCAAAAGTCACTTAGGGTTAGGTTAAAGGAGGAAAAGGAGGAAAAGGTCATTCATTCGTTCATGAGCAGATTGAGAGAGGAGGAGAAGGAGAGCTGGAGACTTTTTCTGAAGAGAGCTTGAGAAGGTGAAGGAGAGGCAAACCCAGCAAATCCGTACAGTAGCAAGGAGGGCACGATTTTCGAGGCAGTAAGAGGCTGCATGAATATCGAGGCAGCAAGGCCGTACATCAGCACGAAAAATGAGACAATAGTTCATACAGCAGTCCGTACAACTATTTTGTGGCACGTTTTTCGAGGAGAAAGACAACACAGTTTTTGAGAAAAAGTACAGCAACAAAGGGCTTGATTTCCAAGGTTGTTGGGAACACTTTTCGAGGCAGCCAGCATAGTTTTCGAGAAAGGTAGCCTGCTGTAATAAATTTTTGTTTTGAGTATTTTGCTGTTCTGGCACGTTTTCCAAGGCAGTGTGCAAGCACGGAAATTGAGATAAGTCTGTAAATTGGTTGCTGGAATTTTTTCAGAGTTTTTCTTGTTTCACTGTAAAAAGAAATATTCAGAAAATAAAAGAGAAGCTTTCGAACTGGTTTTCCCCAAGAGTTGTAGGGGGTTTTTCGAGGGTCGTGTTGACCAAAAATCTCAGTGTTTAAATGTGTTGAATGGCTGTTTTAAGCTTGCTGATTTTTATTTCTGCATTTTCCAGCATTCTGTAAATTTTCCAGAATTTGTGTTTTCAGCAAAAAAATATTTTTCTGTTGTTGAATGTAAGGATATGGGAAAGGGCATTTAACTAAAAGGAGAAATAAGGTGAAACTAAAAACTGTGGTGGGAAAACAGGAAATTTCTACATGGTATCAGAGCTTGAGTGTTGAAAGTGCAGTTTGGGACAGCAAGGAGAAAAATACAGCCTGCTAATTTTTCACTCAGAAAATTCCAGCAAGCTGATTTTTCACAAACAAAATTTTTATCTTTACTACAGTAGTGCTATTTTTCAGTTTTAGGACAGCAGGATGTCATTGGGATTGAGGGTGGAGGATAGGTTGGATGGGCATACCAATTACAGCATTTGGAAGGAGAGAATGCAGAGTATCTTTGAGGAGGCAGAAGTCTGGGATATCATGGTTCATACTCAATAGTATCCTGTTAATGTGCCTACTGATGCTGTTCAGTTGGCAGCATATAATAGAAAGAACAACAAGGGTAATAGACTAATCCTAGATGGAATCAAAGACCATTTCATTCCTCATGTGAGAGGAAAGAGAAATTCTCATGAGATGTGGACAGCATTGTCCAATCTCTACTAAAGTACCAATGAGAACCGGAAAATGGTCCTGAAGGAGAAGCTAAAAACCATTAAGATGGGTAAGACTGATAGTGCAGCTGGATATCTCACAAATATTACTAATGTGAGAGATGAGTTGGCAGCAATTGGAGAGGTCATTCCACCCACTGAGTTGGTGTGGATAGCAGTGAATGGCCTCCCCAGTTCATGGATGAACTTTGCTGATGGGGTTTGTGCACGTGAGACCCTTCCCACATGGGAGAGGTTTTGAGATGATTGCATTCAGACAGAGATCAGGAAAGGTCATCTTGGGGCAGCCAAGCCAGTTGAGCAGGATGAGGATGTAGCACTGTTGGTAGGAGGCAAGAAAGGAAAAGGGAAGAAGCAGGCTTCCACAAGTAATGGTGGGGGCAAAGGAAAAGGTAAAGGTAAACAGGGTAATGCACAGAAGGATTACTCCAAGGTGAAGTGTTGGAATTGTCAGAAGATGGGACACTATGCAGTTGTGTGTCCGGAGAAGAAGAAGAAGAAGGGGAAGAACCAGAGCATGGCAGCATCAGCAAATGTTGAGGACTTTCCAGATCACTTTGACCAGGAGTTTGGGTTCATTGCGTGTGAGTCCTCTAGTGCAAGATTACCTGCCACAGAGGTTCAGAGGGAGCATGCATTTCCCTTGACTAGCAGAGCATCTTTGGGTATCTGGTATGTGGACAGTGGGGCTTCACGTCATATGACAGGATTCCGTGAGTAATTCTCAGAGCTTTCAGAGAGTGGCACTGAATAGAGGTAGTACTCAGTGATGACAGAGTTGTTAGAGAAGTCGGTGTGGGAACACTGAAATTTCAGAGGGAGTCTAAACCTCCCTTGAAGGTGTCAGATGTTCTTTGTGTGCCAGGGATGAGGAAGAACCTCATATCTGTCTCAGCTTTGGAGGATAGAGGATATGACATACTGTTCAAGGGTGGACAGGTGCTGATGTATCCTAGGGGCGCTCCAGCTGATTCAGCTAGAGTGATAGTTTTACACCATGCAAAGGTGTACAAATTTGCATTTCAGCCCCTTTTGGCATTGAGTAGTAGTATCGATAGCAGAGCTAGCAGTTCTGAGCTGTGTGAGATTTGGAACCGCAGGATGGGGCATATGTATCATGGAGCCTTGAGGATTTTGCAGGAGATCACTACAGGTGTGCCAGATTTTAGTAGTACTCACTTTGATACTTGCAGAGGATGTGCGATGGGCAAGTTTTCCAAATCCCCTTTTCCTAGCAGTGATAGCAGAGCGATTGGGATACTTGATTTGATTCATTTTGATGTGAGCGATCAGATGTCTCATTTTTCCTTGAGTGGATATGAGTACTATGTTTTATTCATTGATGATCACTCCAGGAGGACCTGGATTTATTTCTTGAAGACCAAGAATGAGGTCTTCAAGCGGTTTCAGGAGTTCAGAGCTCTTGTGGAGACATAGACAGGTCGGAAGATCAAGTCCCTCAGGTCGAACAATGGAGGAGAGTACACCCTTCGAGAGTTTGTTGACTATGGTGCGGACGCAGGCATTAGGAGGGAGTTCACTATTCCTTACAACCCCCAGTAGAATGGGGTTGCGGAGAGGAAGAACAGATCCATCGGAGGGGCTACCAAAGCCATGTTACATGATCAGGGGTTTCTATTGTTTTTGGGGGAAGAGGCTTGCAACACTGCTATTTATTTGCAAAACAGGAGTCTGCATCATGCCTTGGGGCATATGACTCTGGAGGAGGCTTTTTCTGGGAAGAAGCCTAATATTGGTCATCTTCATATCTTTGGGTGTATCACATACTCCTACATACCCAAGGAGAAGAGGACCAAACTAGAGCCCACAGAGAAGGGTATCTTTGTGGGCTACAGTGAGACCTCAAAGGCCTTTCGGATTTACATTCCTGCATAGAGGAAAGTTGTTGTCAGGTGATATGTGAAGTTCGAGGAGGATAGGGCCTTCAGGAGGTCACGGGAGTTAGAGTATCTGGATCAGCCAGAACCTCAGCAGCAGTTGAGTCAGTCGTAAGGATCTAGTGGGTAGGAATTAGGAGGATCCGGAGGTACATCTATGACAATGTTAGGTCCGTTAGTGAGCAGCGGCTCACAGAGTCATAGGGGTGGTGCTTCAGGCAGCATGCAGAGTAGTCCACAGAGTAGTTCACTAGGGAGTCCACTGATGGACAGTTCACATGGTACTTCAGCATCTACAGGTTCAGGTGCAAGTAGGAGGATAGCAGACAGACAGTCAGGAGTTCAGGCTCCTGATGATGATGAGGAGGAGGAGTTTCATTCTCCAATGGGAGAAGTATGCTCAGGGAAGAGGAAGCCCAAGTGGCTTTAGGACACCTTGAGAGAGGCCACATCTGTTGCTGGGCCTAAGAGGCTGGTCAGAGAGAGCAGACCACCTGAGAGGTTTTGTAGCTATATGGAAATGGCTACCAGCATCCTTGACTCTGAGCCTTCTAGCTATGAGGAGGAAGCTAGCCAGTAGGTCTGGAGAGAGGCCATGCAGGAGGAGTATTCTTCTATCATGAAGAATGATGTTTGGGAGGTGGTGCCGAGGCCTGAGGGAAAATCCGTGGTTACTTCCAGATGGCTTTACAAGGTAAAGCATGCTGCAGATGGCAGCATTGAGAAATTCAAAGCGAGGTTTGTGGCTAGAGGGTTCTCCCAGGTAGAGGGAGTTGATTATGAGGAGACCTTCGCTCCCGTGGCTCGATATACTTCGATCTGGTCCATTATATTGATAGCAGTAGAGATGGGTTGGAAGATCCACTAGATGGATGTGAAGACCACATTTCTCAATGGCTTCATACAGGAGGAGATGTACATTGAGCAGCCACAGGGCTTTGAGGTTCATGGGAAGGAGTCCCATGTGTGCAGACTGAAGAAGGCTCTTTATGGCCTAAAGCAAGCTGCCAGAGCTTGGTACTCCAGGATAGATACATACTTGCAGGGGATGGGTTTCACAAAGAGTGAGGCAGATCCGAACCTTTACTATATTGTGATAGGTGAGGAGCCTTTCATTCTGGTGCTGTATGTGGATGACTTAGTCATTACAGGTGTAGAAAGACTCATAGAGCACTGTAAGAGAGATCTTGCAGCGAAGTTTGAGATGAAGGACATCGGCTTGATGCATTACTTTTTAGGTTTGGAGGTGTGGCAGGAGGAGGGGCATTTCTTCTTGGGGTAGGGGAAGTATATTGTGGATATCCTTGGCAGATTCAAAATGGAGGATTGTAAACCCATGTCGACACTGATGATCACCAACTGGAAGAAGCTTCATGCTTCAGATTCCGAGTTGGTGGATCCCACATTGTACAGACAGTTGATTGGTTCCTTGATGTATTTGGTCAACACTAGGCCAGATATTTGTTTTGTAGTCAACATGATGAGTCAGTTTATGTGTGAGCCTAGGAAGGTTCACTGGGTGGTTGCAAAACACATTTTACGGTACTTGCAGGGGACAGTGGATTATGGTCTGGACTACAGGCAGGGGGATGGAGTGAGATTGGCAGGTTACATTGATTCTGATTGGGCAGGTTGTGCTTCTGATAGGAAGAGCACTTCAGGGTGTTATTTTTGGTTGGGTTCGGCAGTGGTGTCATGGTTCAGCCGAAAGCAGTAGTCAATAGCATTGAGTTCAGCGGAAGCAGAGTAAATGGCAGCTAGTCTAGCTAGTTGTGAGGCCATCTGGCTTCACAAGATGTTGTTTGGCTTATTTGGTCAGCCGTTGAGACCTTCAGTGATTTACTGTGATAATCAGAGTTGCATTAAACTCATGGAGAATCCAGTATTTCATGAGAGGTCAAAGCATATCGGGATCAAATATCATTTCATCATAGACTATGTTGAGAAAGGAGCTGTGAAGCTTGAGTATATTCCCACTGATGAGCAGGTTGCAGATATTCTTACCAAATCCTTACCACGAGGCAAGCATGTCTACTTCAGAGACAAGATGGGTGTGGTGAGGAACACCTTCCTCGGTAAGAGGGAGTATTGAAACTTGGTTACCGGAGGACAGGTGGTTCCCTAAGGCTTTGATCTTTGGCCTAGGGAAAAGTGTCCAAAAGAATTTAATTTTTCTCCTAAAGTGACTTTATAAAGTTATAAAGTCAAATCTAATTTAAAAGTGACTTTAAGTGATAAAGTTACTAAAGTCTAATTTTAAAGTGACTTTAATAAACTCAATGTAAAATTAGAAAGGAAAAGTGACTTTGGAAATAAATGACTAAGTGGGTCTTTATTAAAGTGGGGTGAATTAAAAAATAGAAAGTGAGATTTAAATGAGCATTTAATCTCGGCCCTAGATCTCAATATATTTCAGCTATTGGATTTAGGGATTCCCCAAAAGTCACTTAGGGTTAGGTTAAAGGAGGAAAAGGAGGAAAAGGTCATTCATTCTTTCATGAGCAGATTGAGAGAGGAGGAGAAGGAGAGCTGGAGACTTTTTTTGAAGAGAGATTGAGAAGGTGAAGGAGAGGCAAACTCAGCAAATCCGTACAGCAGCAAGGAGGGCATGGTTTTCGAGGCAGTAAGAGGCTGCAAGAATATCAAGGCAGCAAGGCCATACAACAGCATGAAATCTGAGACAACAGTTCGTATAGCAGTCCATACAGCTATTTTGTGGCACATTTTTTGAGGAGAAAGGCAACACGGTTTTTGAGAAAAAATACAGCAACAAAGGGCTCGATTTCCAAGGTTCCTGGGCACACTTTTTGAGGCAGCCAACACAGTTTTCGAGAAAGGCAGCTTGCTGTAATAAATTTCTGTTTTGAGTATTTTTCTCTTCTGGCACATTTTCCAAGGCGGTGTGCAAGCACGGGAATTGAGATAAGTCTGTAAATTGGTTGCTGGAATTTTTCTGAGTTTTTCCTGTTTCATTGTAAAAAGAAATATTCAGAAAATAAAAGAGAAGCTTTCGAACTAGTTTTCCCCAAGAGTTGTAGGGGATTTTTCGAGGGTCATGTTGACCAAAAATCTCAGTGTTTAAATGTGTTGAATGGTTGTTTTAAGCTTGCTTATTTTTATTTATGCATTTTCCAACATTCTGTAAATTTTCCAGAATTTGTGTTTTCAGCAAAAAATTATTTTCCTGTTGTTGAATGTAAGGATATGGGAAAGGGCATTTAACTAAAAGGAGAAATAAGGTGAAACTGAAAACCGGGGTGGGAAAACAGGAAATTTCTACATTTTATTTACTGCTTAATGTCTTTTTAATGCATAGATCTATATTTTTTCCAGCATTATCTTGGTCAAATATTTGCAGATATAAATATATTGGCAGCCATCTTTGTTGTTAGGGCTATTTGTTATGCACAACTAAATTGGTATTTTTTCATACACTTGTAATTAAGATTCATACTAACACTTGAAATGACCTTTTTTTGTCTTGTAATGAAACATTAAGACAAATTTAAAATTTTGAAACTTTTTGACATTTGAAGAAATTATAAAATAAGACAATTTGTCTTATTTTACCTCCTAAGCATGCTAGCTCCCTTTTAAAGGTTTATGAGTGAAATGAAGGGTGATTACCTTGCTATGATGACAAAATAGACTATTTTCAAAGGAAATATGATGACACCTACAGTATACCTAGATGAGATGAAGTGAAATGAACCTAAAACTTTAAATTATAATGAGTGAGATGACCTTGAAAGTGATGATGGTCATGGATAAGATGAGGGAGAAATAAATTTTGACCTAAACGTCTTCAGTGACCAAAATTATTTTTTGAAAACTAGTCTAAAAAACTAAAACTTATGACTTATGACTTCTAGGAAAACACTAAAAGAGTAGTTTTTGATCACTGACATGTTGACACTAATATTGGCTCTAGTTATGGATGGAAACTCCTTCAGGAGGTGTTAAGAACACCGTAGATTAGGTAGCCTTACCATTGGGCAATGGAGTCAAAATGGGACATTAAAAAAAACGTTGACAAACTGGAAATGATGAACTAAATCTGGAAATGAATTTGACTAGAAAAAACTGACTTGACAACTCACTTAAAATTTTTGAACATTTTGAAAGAAAACATGAGCTAAATGTAGAAGTGTCATGGCCTTCTCCTCAGGCTTCAATTTTTTCAACAACTTCCTTCTTTCTTGGAAATCAAATTAAAATGATATGTACAATGAAATTGGACTTCATCCTCAATGATGAAGTAAGATAATGTTTGAGGGACCTACCATTGATTGGTCCTCCCAACACTTCTTTCCCTTCAAGATCCTCCAATAGAAAATCGTTGTTACCTCTAAATTTAATGATATTGTAAGGACCTTTCCATATATTGTGAAAACTTATGTGCTTACCTTTGTCTTCATTCCGAGCATCCCAACAAAGAACAACATCTCCAACCTTAAAACAATCAGTTTTTTTCTTCTTATCATAAATATTTTTTATTTTCTCATGAATAATTGAAGTATGACTGAATACTTCATCTCTTGACTGTTGTAGATGGATCATTTGGTTGATTCTTTGTTGGATATCATTTGGTTCACTATCGATCTCTTGCATAATTTTCATCACCAGTACAACTAAATAAGTAGGGAACACCGTGTCAACACCTTACACGAGCTGGAAAGGTGACATGCTGATTGATCTCTTCATGCTAACTCTATCCTCACATAGAGAATTGGTGAGCCTTTTGTGCCAATTTCTCTTGTTTTCTTGCAACATATTCTTGATTATGTTCACCAAAGTTTTATTTGAAGATTCAAAGAGTCTGTTTCCTTAAGGATCGTAGAATGACCAAGCCTAATGTGATACTTATCACAAAAGTTGACCATTTTCTTAGAATTAAATGCGGTTGCATTGTCAATAATGATTTTGTATGGATAGCCAAAACGAGACAGAATATTTTTCTCTAAAAAATGAATAATGACAGTGTTAGTAGCTTGTCTCATGGGGATGGCTTCAATCCATTTAGTAAATTAATCTGTGGCAGTGAGTATCCATTTATGTTGAGCTAATGATGGAGAATGGATATCGCTAATGAAATCAAGGCCCCATTGCTGGAATGGTGCTTGTACTTCAATTTTTTTAAGGGCATAGGCAAGAGATTCCTCTTTCCCTGAAATATTTGACATTCATGACATCTCATGACCATTTTATAAACATCAGAGAATAGACTAGATCAATAGAAACTTTCCCTCAATATCTTGTTAGCTTTAATATTCCAATAAAGATGACTACCACAGTCACCTTTATGAAAATTAGTCATCACTTTTTTAACTTCTCCTTCAACCAAAAAATTTAGCAACACTCCACCTAGATCTTTCTAATACAAGACACTTTTAAGGATGCAATACTTAAGAGATATAAACTTCAAATATATAGCCTTGATACTTTTCAAGCTAGGAGGAGGATTCAAGGGTTGCAAAACATGAACTATATCATCATACCAAGGTGATGAAGAAAAAAATTCAGATACCTCGGGTAATGTTTCAACCTCTTGCTCCTCAGATAATGAAGTGATAAAATTTTTGTCCAAAGTGTGGAGATTTAAATCTACCATGAGATTTTCCATGCATTGTCCCTTGATCAATGTTTTGGGCTTGATATCCAATTCATACTCCAACATAGCAGCGATCCACTTACCTTGCCACCCTTCAAGATCATTCTGCGTAAGAACATCTTTGAAAACAGTGTTTGAAACATATGCAATGACATGAGAGCAGAGAATATAGACCCTAAAGTCCTTTAATGCTTTGAATAATTCCAAGGCCCATTTCTAAATGATGTTGTACTTCAAGATTGCGTACTTAATGATGTTTCTCAAGGATGTTGTACTTAAGCTTCATTTGAGCTTCTTTTAGCCTTTTCTCTAGTTGTTTTAGCCTTATTTGAGAAATTGTGTTCCTGGTGTGATAGTGATTTACAATGTGTCTTTGAAGTTTATTGTCCCTCTTAGCCCTCTTCAAAATATTCTCTAGATGTTCATTTACCCTTGACAACCAAAGCTCTCTGTCTTGATTAATCTCCATGGCTATTAGCTCATCAAAGGTAAACTCTTCAGGTGGTTGAGCTAACTATCTCTCTAGCAACAACGCCCTTTTGAGGCCTCTTGTTTTTGGCCTTCTTGGTTGTGTTTCAGTCTCTATATCCTGCATTTGATAAACATCAATAACCTCCTTACCTTTACCTTTGTATGCCTATAGGTTTGGCTTGGAATTTATTTTTAATAGCTTCTTTACCTTTAATTGAAAATTCTCATGTTGTAGGAAAGTGATTTGAGAATTAGCAATGGAGAAAATCCTCATAAACTCTGATATTTCCTCATATTTATCTCTAATGATCTCCTCGGCTGATCTTATCTCCAACTACTCTACTACCTCAACCTCCAATGGCGCTGATTCACTATCTTGATGCATAAGAGGTTGCTCCTCTATCTCACTTTGTTCAACAATACTGTCAAGTATATGTACACTTTTAATATACTTGGGCACAAATACTTGTATCTTCCCCTTCTCATAGGTATGAGTAAACTCAAAAACCCTAGGAGCATGTGAAAACTAATTTGGCATACTAGAAGAGCCAACCTCCATTGGCTATGATGATAGTGAAGGTGATGATGTACTATGCAAGACATGAGGGCTAGTGGTACGTGTTGTTGCTACTCTTTCGATGAAATTTTCCCATTTCATGTTGATGGATGAAAGGTGATGCAATAAAATGAGCTTGACTAGACCATAATGAGAAATACTAGGGTGATGACCTTGATTTCTACTTTGAACCTTCTCATTCATCTTAATCAAACTCCTGTACAAGTAATGTGGCAAATCAAGTGTTTTGGCAGACATGAAATGCATCAAAAACCTAATATGGTACCTATAAAACCTGGAAAATATTCCTTCACTTGTGAAATACTTAATTATTAACATCATCAAAAGATAATATTTGTTTCTGAGGCATCTGGAAAGGAAGAGGTAATCTGGTTCCTCTCTAGCGTGAGGCTTGAGAAATTGTTCTTAATTTTCAATGTCTAAATCCATGCCCTTGAACCGCTTCTCTCCATGACAAGGAATACCTGTTGCTGAAGAAATCAGTTCCATTGATAAGTTAATATCTACACCTACAATAGTGACCTTTCCCATGCTAAATATTGTAGTAAATAAGTTGGTCAATTGAAGATTATATCCTTCCTCCATGAGCTTTTCACAGAACCTAAATCATCCAGTCCTCTCAAAACATATTCTGGACAAGAGTGAAGCATTTATTTCATGCATTGTGAAGATTTATAACCTAAGGTGGCACCCTCCCTTGAAGCTCTTCTTCTCTCTCTCTCCATATTTTTTATCACTAAAAGGATGAACCCTTATGTGTTTGATGGGATGGATATGTGTAGTGAAACTTGGAAAAAAAAGAGTGTAGCGGTGGTGTAGGTTTAGAGGGTGAGATGGAGGGCTATGGAGCTAGGGAAAATTATACAAAAAATTCAGTATATAAAGTGGCATGTTAGCTCCTTGTTTTAGGTGAAATGAAGTGAAATGGATATGAGGAGGGTGGTGAAAAGATGAAAACATGGGAAATTCCCAAATTTTCATTGTGAAAATTAGCTAGAATTTAGGGTTTCATGAAAATGGTTGTTAGGGATGATATGGATGGTGGGAGATGTGAGGATGAGGTATATTAGAGGTGTAGGATAATTTTTAGGTACTAGGGTTAGGGTTTATTTACATAGAGTATGTTAGAGTTTATTCAAATGGAGCCTTTCATTGACATGGAGAAGTGATGATATAGTGAAATATTAAGTAAGCATGAAAATAAATCAACTTGACCATGGGAGGCCATAAGAGTGATGAATTACTATTTATGGAAGGTCGAAGGAGTAGTGCCCACAAGCCTTGAGATTTTTTGAAGAGATTAGGAGCCAAATACCTAAGTCCTTCCATCCTCCATAATCGTAACTTCACTAAACAAAAGCGTAACAATTGATCTGGAAGCATACCAACAACTTTGTAGAAGCGTAACAATAGGCCTGAAAGCTTAATAAACAACCTAGAAATGTATCAAGACTTCCTAGAAACGTAACAACACTTCCCAGAAGTGTAACAAAGGGTCCATAAATATAACAAAAGCCTTTGAAAGTGTAGCATTAGGCTACAAAACTATAAGAAAAGTAGCCCGAGGTGTAGCAAAGAGTTGTTGAAGTGATTTTTTTCCTTGGTTTTCAACCTTTGACCACCTTAGGAGTGAAAATGAAGTAAGAGAGGAGCTCTGCCACATAAAAAAAGATAATAATGAGTCAAGATGAGCTTTATTTTGTCTTTTATAACCTTGAAATGACCTTTTTTGTCTTGTAATGAAACAATAAGACAAATTTGAATTTTTGAAAATATTTGACATTTAAAGAAATTTTAAAATAAGACAATTTGTCTTATTTTACCTCCTAAGCATGCTAGATCCCTTTTAAAGGTTAATGAGTGAAATGAAGGGTGATTTCCTTGTTATGATGACAAAATAGAATGTTTTCAAAGGCAAGATGATGACACCTATAGTAGACCAAGATGAGATGAAGTGAAATGACCCTAAAAATTTAAATGATAATGAATGAGATGACCTTGAAAGTGATGATGAACATGGATAAGATGAGGGAGAAGAAAATTTTGACCTAGACCTCTTCAGTGACCAAATTTTTTTTTTGAAAAACTAAAAAATCTGACCTATGACTTCTAGGAAAACAACTGAAAGAGTATTTTTTGATCACTGACATACTGACACTAAAAAGGTACAATATTATTGTGGTCGATTAGGCACAACCAATGAAGAATTGTGATGTAGACACAATGAAAAAGTTCATTTTTGAGCATATTGTGTCACAATTTTGATGCCCGAAAATCCTGATAACCGACTAGGGTACGCATTTTCTGAATATCACTATTGAAGCCTTGACCGAAGAATTCCAAGTGGGTTACCAAAAGATAATTCCATATCAGTCCTAGGTGAATGGCACAGTTGAAGCCTTCAACAAAATATTGGAGAATCTGCTGACAAATGTGTGCACCGTTAACACAAATGACTAGGATTTTCACAATCCTACGATTTTATGGGCCTACCAAACTACATATAATAAGTTGATAGGTTAGACCCCATTCCAATTAGTATATAGCCAGGAAGCAGTGATGTCGATGGAGTATATTTTACCTAGTATTTTCACCGCATCAATGACGAATATAGCGAACAATAACATTATGGAGCAGAGATTGGCACAACTACTCGAGTTGGATGAGGGTCAATCATCATTGGGTTTCAGAAACAGGTTTAGAAGGAGAGGGATAAGGCTTGGCGTGAATGAAATATTAAGAAAAAAACGTTCAAATATGGAGACTTAGTTCTTTTATTTGACATCAAGTTTGCAAAGTTCCTGGGAAATATGAAAATGCACTGGTTGGGTCCTTAAATTGTCTAGAATGTGTCAGAGGGAGATGTTGTTCAACTTGAGAAGCTAAATGGAGAATTTTTCCTTGGTCACATTAATGGAAGTCGACTGAATTTTTACAAAGATGATTCTTTCCCTGGAAGTTTGCAATGACTATATGGTCGGCGTACAGTCTTAATGTGTCGCACAGTTAACATAGGGCATAATACTATAAATTATTTGTAGGATAGTGTGGGGCAAGTGAGAGGCCTTTAGGAGAGCATGGCTCAAGCGAGTGAGGTCCAAGAATTTGGAATTAAATTAATGCACTGATGTGGTTCCACCATGGAAGGATGCCTTGAGCGGCATCAAATCAAAGATCGATGGCACACCATCCTTGTGAGTCACAATTTTTTGTTGGGGGCCTATTGGACATGGGACCCCTCAATAAAATACTTTATAGAAGTCTTCACAGATTAAGTAGTAGAGTATGCATCGCAAAGTCCATTTTGAGCCTTAAGGGCATACATTTTCCATAATACATCAAGCATCAACCAATCCATAATATACAGCACAACAACAATCCAATTCCATTAGCTTAGCTCAAAACAACATAAACATACTCCACAAAGTCTATTACATTTCAATTCAATACAAAAGTCTCCACATAGCTCTCCCTAGGCTCTACTCCCCTATCAGGCTCTCTCTCTCACTAACTAACTAACTAACTATGGAATCACTTCTTTCCTGCCTATTTGTTCCTACTGACTGACATTGTCATTCTTTTCCCCTTTTGCGATCATTTGTTCCCTTGTGCTCCACTGCCTTCTATTTATTCTTCATCACTGGGAGTTATATTGCTTGTTCCTTGTCTCCCATATCTGCCATTTGTGTCATTATTTGTCTATGCCCTGCCACCTGCCTCCAGGTTTTCCACAACTGTGACAACTCTCTGCATACCTTGATTGTTCTCTGCCACCTGTATTCCGGCTCTTTGCAACTCCAAAACTGCTCTGTCCAAAACAAAGGCCCCAATAAGGGCTTTGGGGTGGGTCAAAGCCCCTTATTATGTAATGGGATGAGATTATTTTATGAACGTTGAACTCCTCCCATGGTTTTCGGACCATGGTATTGTAAATAAAAAATATATATAAGAAGTCTAGATAGAAGTATAAGGGGAAATCGAAGTTGATGAAATGCGTTTGGATGTAAGAATTTTTTGAGTCAGATTGTGTGGCTTTGGGTTAGAGGAAAGGCTCATGTAGTTTATTTTTTGGAGACTTTACGAAGTCTACAGTTGAGTGCACTGACCCCTACATTTGAGTGCGCAAGGTAAAAGTGAATGTATGAGAAATATTTGAGAAAATAATGAAAGACTTGTTGAAAAAGATTTATGCTTCTATTGATGTGTTTTACTTTAATTTCTATTTATGAATATTTATGTTGAATAAGGGTTTTGATATGTAATTGCATGGCTTAGTTCTATTTATGTTTGTATACCTTTTTTTATGCATGATTAAGCCAAATCGTGCAATTCGCTAGTAAGTTCAACAAATGTGTTGAACATCGCTTGTATAATTGATATATCTATACTACGAAGCTCTGCCAATGAAGGAAAGCCCCAAAAGCCACAATCCACTATCCCTTTAGATGCAAAAACTTGGTTCTAGCATCCCCTTATATTTCCCTGGGTGAGACTTTGGTCTACACAAGCAGATCATTTCCGAAAGGTCCAGTAATAGTGGGTTTTGTTGGTTCACACAACCACATTTGAACCTGGCTCTAGGCCGCATCAAGCCAACAAGGCACTATATTCTCGGTAGGAGGTTTTTACTGATGAGTGATCACAATGGGTTGAGATATTTTTTTGACCAACCAAATCTAAATGCCAAGAAAGCTAGATGGTTGGCCACGATTAGCGAGTTTTACTTTGAGATCAAGTACATCAAGGGTAAAGAGAACTAGGTTGCATATGCTCTTAGCAAGCTGATATAGGTGAATCATGTAGAAGTTATGAGTTCTTATGGTACAAACTTACATGATCGAATCTTACAGGAAGGATAACATGTACATGAAGCTTAGGCATAGGTTACAACAAAGGATAGGTACATGTACAGGTAGTGGTATAGGTATAGGTGCAGGAATGGGTGCATAGAATGTGGACTATCATCTCTCAGCAGATGGCTTGTTCAGATTTAGGGACATGATATAAGTTCATACATTAGTGAGATCAAGAAGATTATCGTGAGGGAGTTTCATGTGAAACCATATTCAGGTCACCCAGGATACCAAAATACATTGACAACAGTAAATAAGTTCTACTATCGCCTGAGTCAGAAGAAGGATGTGGAAATTTTTGTGGCTAGATGTTTGGACTGTCACATGGTAAAGACAGAATGTAAGCATCCAGGTGTACTACTATAGCTGATTACGATTCCATAATGGAAATGGGAGGTCACTTCCATGAATTTCGTCACAAGTTTTCATAGGAAATCTAGACAACATGATTCCATCACAGCTGTGTTGGACAGGTTGAGTAAGGTAGCGCACTTTATTCCAGTGAATACTATGTATTTAGTTAGTGATGTGGCACATGTATTCATAATATATGTGGTTATATTGCATGGTTTTGGACATAATATTATTTCAGACACAGATGAAAAGTTCACTTCCAAGTTTTGGAAGGAGTTTTTTGTAGGTTTAGGTACAAATTTAGCCTTGAATACAACTTATCACCCACAGAAACATGGACAGACAGAGAGGGTCAACAAGATATTGGAGTACATTTTGATGATGTATGTGATGCATCAATAGAGGAGATGGGAGGAGTACATTCCATTGTTTTAGTTTTCTTACAATAATGGTTACAAGGAATCATTGAGGATGAGTCCATTTGAGGCATTGTAAGGGCGAAGTTGTAATACTCCCATCAGTTGGGGTGATCTAGACAAAAGGGTACTGATTGGACTGGACATGTTAGCAGAAATGGAACAGGAAATGCAGGTGATAAAAAAAAATATAAGGCAACATAGGAGAGGCAGAAAATCATTGCAGATAGGAACATGTTGTTTAAGGAGTTTCAGGTTGGAGAACATGTGTACTTGTGCAACAAGCCCAAGAAGAGATCCTTGAGGATTGGATTATGTGCCAAGATAGCACCTCAGTTTTGTGGACCTTTCAAGATTCTTGAAAGTATTGGACCGTGTTGGGCTAGAATTGTAATCTACAGATAAACTACGCTTCCCTAAACTGGTGTCTAGTCTAGAAAAATAGGTGAAATATTGCACTACCCTTTTTCCTAACTCAAAACAGATATACAAAGAGGATTGGATGCTTACTTGTTTCAGTTGCTTCCAAATGGCTCCTTTTTGTCGCTTCCACTACAACCTCAACTTCAAGTGGTTTCAAATAGCTGAATGCTTCCTGCAAGAAAGAGCACTGAAACAGTAGAAGATACAAAAATCTAGATATTTATTCAAGTTGATTAGCCAAAACAGTTAATCATAAACTACATTCATCAACAAAGATTTTGCAACATGGAAAATCAAAGTAAACAAGGATTCATGTAGGGAAAAACAAGAAGTACTCTTTATTAATGATAGAAGGAGAGGTTACAACCTAGTGACTGATTCATCGTGACCTTCCAGTAGAGTTCCTTAGTCTCATCACAACATAAGTCTCTCCACCAGTAGCTCCACAAATAAAACTCTCTATTGAAAATTCTCCAGCATTTCTCTACTCAAAATCTTCCTCCTTGAACACTTAGCTTTGTCATCAATTTATAGATGAACTGTAGGTTGTTTTGCAATAAATTGCATTCCAAAAATAGGTAAGGCATGTTTTCCAGTCATGTAGATGTCAATGGACACTTGGATCTGAAGCATGACACATGTGAACCCTTCTAGAAGACACTGGCTAAGTGGAGATTCCGGAGCAATGAGAATTTCACTCTCAATCTGACCAACGCACCTTTGAATGTCGGGAAGTGCTTTGCAAAGCAGCCCAGAATGGGGCTACCTGTATATGCAACACACTTAGGCCCTTTAGAGCTTGCGCTAGTGAGCTCCCACATGTTTAATAATAAGCTTCAAACCATGGAAAAGCCTTGCTTGGATGAAAATCTTGTTTGATTCATGAATGCTTCCTGTCTTAGAGCATATAGCAACTGAGATTATAGGGAATGATAGACCCTTTGATCATCGTTCCTGGAGATGCTGCCCAGTTAACCAAGTCATTGGGAATAGTGCCCAAATTGACCTATAACAGACTGGTAGCCTGTCAACTTCCACTTCCTCCAACAATGAAACTCCATGATGTTTTCCATGTGTCATTTCTTAAGAAGTATTTTAAAGATGTCGATCATGTGACTGACTAGTCTATATTATAGGTGGAGAGAGAAACTCAGTGTATATTGCAGATAAAGGTGCTCATGCTATGGAACCAAGTAATCGAGCAGGTTAAAGTGCAGTAGAAGCACTTTGGGCCCGATGAAGATACATGGGATATGACAAATCATGTGCAGGCTATATATCATTTGGTTTATTATGGCTAAGAAAATTAGCAAAGGTAATGGCTAAGGCTTTGGAAAGGGAAAAGGGAAATTTTGGAAATTTATTTATGAAAATAATGGAAATTAGAAGAAAATGAAGGTGAAATGTCACAGGTTTCATGTGAGAGGAAAATGAAGGAGAAATAGTGGAAAATGAAGAAAATAGAGGCCGCACTAATAAACAGGCTTCTTAGGATCACTTTGTAACTTTTGTTAGTTTAGTTTTGGATCTCTCTCTCTATTATCTCTCTCTCTCACTCTTGGACACTTAGAGTTTTCTTGGAGCACTTCAACATTGGATTAAGAAAGGAAAAGAAGGAAAAGAGGAAGAAAAGATCAGCCAAGGAAGAACAATATCAAGTAAGGAAGAGAAGGATCAAGAGGCTACAGTGGGATTATTTGCAGGTATCGATTTTCATGTATGATTTTTTTGGGTGCAACCCAACTGGTCCAATTTTGGTCTCAGACTCTGCATTTTGAGGAGAAGAGTGCGCGGTATCGCAAATTTATATTTACCGCATAGTGTTTTAGGGGCTTCAGTGGGGGCTCGAAGCCCCTAATTTTGTAACAGGTATTAGGGTTTACTTGATTTTGTTTTTGAGCCCATGGCATGTGGACCATGGTTCTGTAGCGATGTAATGTTATATAAAGAGATGTAATGATTTGTAGAAGAGAACATCATCATATATGATCATATGAAGAGAGATTGATGAGCGCAAGTCATTGAGTCTTTTGTTCTTATTTTTGGGTCTTAAGGAAAGGCTTTGCAACTGAGTGCATGGAGACCTTGGAAGAGTCCGTAGCTTAGTGCGTAGACCAAGTGCAGTTGTCTCCACAGGTCGAGAAGCTGAATGTACTGAAAAAATTCTTCTTAATAAATAAGAAGAGAATTTTTTGGCAATATTTTGTGTTTATGTGTATTTTTATGATTCCTTTCTATCTTCCCATGCCAAGTACTCATTATGCTATGATATCACAATTTATGTTGTTTTGAAATATTCTTGTGTTAAATTGAATGTGATATATTATGTTATATAGTGCAGTATAATATGTATGCTAGAAGACTAAGTTAAATACAGAAAAAGTGAACTAGAATCTACCTCACACAGTCCCTCAAGGCTGTAGAAACTTGGTTATGCAACCACCCATAGCCACCTTAGGTGAGACTACAATCTTCTTGTAGGTCGTTGCTGAAAGGGTCAATGTCTAAGGGTTTTTTTGATGCGAAGTGTTAGAATCCTATAAATCATAGGATCTCAAGGTGATTGGATATTTCATCTTCTTTGAAATTTCATATTTAAAATTTTTTTCAATATTCAAATGATTTCCAATGAAAAAAAATATTAAAAAGAAAAGAAAAGAGGGTAGAAAAAACAAAGGAAAAAAAGAAAAAGAAAAAAAGAAAGAAAACCCCAAAACATAAATAATACTAGAAGTGCTGCAAATTAAAATTCCACTACTCATTAGATAGGTTTGTTCAATCATACAGTTTAATCATGATTGAACAATTTTCATTTTTTGTTGATAGGTTAGAAAATAAATATTTGCCGAACTATTTAATCTTGGCATACCGATAGATAGGTAGAAATGAATTTACTCAACAGTTTAATCTGAGTCAATGGAAGAAATAAGGATATATGTTAGGTTATAAGTTCAAAATAAAAGATGTTTTAGGGTCTACAAGTCCAAATGCACCCTTCAAAAGAACAAAAAATGTTATATTATCAGTTTGGTTAGGTAGAGGTGAAGAAAAGAAAGAATGGAGGAAATATGCCATTTTCTTATAAAGTGTAGTTTAATGGCCTCATGTTCTATGGTCGAAGGATAAAAAATCAAAGGAAAAAGAGTATTGGCATCCCAAAATATACGACAAGGGATATGTTCTAAATTTCAGGGATTGAGCTATATTTAAAAGCTATAGGGCATATTTTATGTCATTTCATTTTATCCTAAGTCCCAAAAAATTATATTTCCCCCTTATCCTAACCCTCGAAAATATTTCATTCGCTATCCTAAAGTCCTAAACTATAACTCCCGTCACATAAATTCCTCAACCCCAATGTCACATCACAATTCCTATCGGCACTAGCCAACCCTCATCTCCTTGTCATCTCCGCACACTCCCTATCCATCCGACGTCCCACTCTACTTTTTGCCCCCCCCAACCTCTGAACGTTAACGTTGGGGGGAGGGGGGGGGGGGGGGGGGTCCAAAATTAATGGTATTAAAAACCACCGTTTCCACTATGTGTTTCACTAGGGTTGCACCCCCCGTCATACAGTACACTTGAGACCCCAAAAAGTGGTTTCAAGCCTTGTTCTAAATTCTAAACCATCACTACCTTTGACCGTTGAAATGACCGTTGCCCTGTGCCGTTGCGCCACTGCGTTGCCTACATGTCCTCTCCATCCTATCAAATCCACTCCTGCCAAATATCCGTTGCGCATTCAATTGGTTGAGCCATTTTCCAACGGGCCTACACCAAAATAAACTATTGCCCAATCACCTGTTAAAACACAAATTCATCACAATTTGAAAATTTTACCATGCTCATTATATTCCACTATCAGAGGTGATCAAGGTGTAGGAAATGAACAACAAAAGATCACTAAAGACAATCTCCATATTATCAACAGAATTCACAGTGATCTACAAGTTTGTTCACACTTCCCCTGATATTTTTCCCTTCCCCATTTTTCTCTACAACTATTCCCCCTCTCTATTCCTTCTTTCAATCCCATTCTTACTTATACATGGAAAGACACAGTGAAATTTGTCACAGATTGCACAATTCCTCCCAAGCCAAATCAAAAACCATTAAATCCTATGATCTACCCTCAGGTGGACCTCGATCACGAGACAAAGTCTAAATTTTATTTATTTGATGTCTACAAATATCTCGAGGAAAAATTCCTTAATGAAGTTGATGATATAGGCATATGGGAAACAAAGTTGCCTTACTATATCTTTCCAAAAACCAATAGTTGTCCGGAGTTCATCAGAAAGTGCCAATCCTGTTATGACATCAACGAGAGAGCTATAGTGACTCTAACAAGAGAGGTATTGTTTTCTATTGATGCTCAATCTATCTAAAAGATTATGCAGGCCCCTAGTATGGATGAAACAATTCCTTTTTCTTATGAGGCCCTTAGGGAGTTTTACCAAAATTTGGATTTTTCCAGTAGAGCTAAAACCTTGGAGCTCTTCATGGACACTAATGCCCCAATGCCTAAAAATAATCCTGCATATCCTTCATCTATTTTCCTTGATAGGACCTAGCATATTGTTGCTATTTTATCTTATTTGTTAGGGTATCACACAAACCAGTGGGTAGCTGAAGCCATGATTGGTTTCTTGTCTATCCTTTCATCAAATTCTAAACACACATTCATGTTCAATTATGCCCAATTTCTTGTTGATGCCATTCATAATCAGTTCTTAAAGTTTCAGACATAGGAGGTGTTCAAATACACTTCAATGTTGGTGGATATGTTTGTTTATTTTCAGTCCAACATGTTTCAATTTGATATGACGAAATTAAATGGTGACTCCCAGCCACAATCAGTCGTTTTCTAGACCACCTTATTGATGAGAGAGAAAAATAATTACACCTACAAGAGTTTTGTGGACTTATTTGTACATCCAACAATCATTGCACTCAGTAGTGCAATAGAGCCCAGGGTTAGTCAATAAATCAAGAAGATTATGCAGTTGATAGAGCAGGTTAGAATGACATATTGGTACTTGTACCAAAATTACACAGAGATCAGAGTTTATGGATGTGAATTGGCCCCCTACAAACTGCCAAGGTACCTCTCTATGAGGATCTTTTCTTTAGAATATATAATAAAAATGCTAAATGCAGATGAGGTGCATTTTTTCTCTGCAAATAAAAGGTTTCAATTCAGGATCAAAACACAGATTGGTCCTTTCATGTAAAACAACATAGCAGTGAGGGAGGAGGCTAATAGGATATTGAAGGAAATGAAATTCACTCATAGTTTCACCTGGTCCTATGACCCAATGGAGATCATCTCCAAGAAGAGGGTGGAGAACAAATCCACACCATAAATCCACACACACATATTGGAGATAGAACAGTATATGAATCAAGAAGAGTGGGAAGCCAACACATTGCAAGAGGCTGAAGAATAGGTAATTTCTACCTCAGGGATTCAAACCCCAACTCCATAAAAAAGGAATGCTACAGGAGCTAAAGATGATAAGGGAAAGGAAACAGAGAAGGAAATAGGAAGCAAGAGGACAAGAGATGATCAAGATGACATGGATATTGACACATCCACCAAATAATTCAAAGTGAAATAGAGGAAATGAGCCAGAGTCCACATGGATATTGACCAAAGAAGTGAGAAAGATCAACAGACAGTTATTACAATAAGGGATTCAACAAGCTCTTCTCCAATAGGTGGCCAGAAAATTTTCTCAAAATCTTCTGCCACCATTCCATTTCAGCAGTAGATTTTGTATACTCCTACTTCTACTGCCACTATAGGACAAAAGGAGGAGAATATCTATGAAAATTTCAAAGAGATCAAAAGAAGGAATGAGATACTTAAAACCAACACCTACAATCAATTCTGGAAACACAAAAGTAATTCACAAAGCAGGATTTTATTAGCCTTTGACTCTGAGAAGGGAAGAAGGAAGATGGCTTTCTTGGAAGCACAAAGCCCTCAGCCCAAAACTGTAGAAGACTACAAGCAAACTTCTTTTGAGTTTGATGTGAATAAAATTCATGCAATAGACAAAATGGAGACGCATAAGCAGGCAGGAGAATGATCTCCTCCACATTGACCAGTAAAACCATGAGTCTATCAAAATTGCAGGTTACATTGTACAATACACAGTCACAGCTTAAAATGGAAAATATTTCCTCTATGACCAAGGATACCAGAATTAAATCCCTGCAGGATTTAGTGATACAAATTGGGTATGACCCAACAAACCTAGTTGTGGTAGAAGAAATTTTAAAGAAGAAGAATGCAGATATAGCTTCTTTGAGTAAGCATCTCAAGATGCCAGCAATAGAAGATCCTCTAACAAAGGATATAGAGGAAAATGAGACACAGAAGGCAAAAACGATGCAACTGATCATTGAACAAGTTGAAAAACTTAAGAAAATGGAAAACGAGATGGAGAAAATGATAAAAGATAAACAAAAAGTAGTAAGAGAGGCAGTAAAGGAAGCAACCAAAGAAGCATCCAAGGCCATGATTCCATTACAAGAAATCCCTCTTGTTGTCATTCATTTAGAAACATCTCCAACTACAGGTACATCAAGTGGAGGCATTGAGCAGTTAGCTAAGGCTATGGAAAATATGTCTTTGCAAACAACAAAAATCAAAAGTTTGCAAGACCAATTCACTACCCTAGAAGATCAAATAAACAGGAATGATTTAGCACATGCTACAAAGTTACATATTAGTAAGAAATTGACAGAGAGTATGCAGAAGTCTCTTCAAGAGTCTTCAATTGGGAACATGGTAGGAAGAGCCAAAGAAATCATCTAGATGAATATAATTGACTCCATGAATGAGATATTTCCATAAATCCATACATTTTTTTAGCAGAGATATCTAATTCATCTAGTAAGCATTCCAATAGAAAAGGAAAATGAGGAACTTAGAGATAAGCCAGCAACTGCTAACAATATCATCAAATTTCTAAGTTCCAAAAGTAGTTTTGAGTTGGAACCCCTTGGATTAGAAGAAAGGAAAACAACCATACTTGAAGTCAAGAAATTGTTGAACAAGAAGAGTTTAGTTGCACAGGTTGAAGAGAAATGTCATCAGCTTTAGATTGGAGTAAGAAGATTCATCAATAGGATTGAACCTGTCAACAAGAAAGGATTTCCTTCCTTGATTGTGATAAATGACAAGCTTATGGCAAAGCCAAATTATGTAAAGAAGCTCACTAACATCTCTAAGGATGCATCCAAACAAGCTAATATGAAGAACACTATGACAGGGAGGACTTTCTATGGAGTTCTCAGCAATGACATCCTCATACAACATGAAATCAAGAACATCTTTCAGTTGAAGCCAACATTCCTAAAGTACACAAAAACTGATGAAATCTACAGAAGATTAATCAGGATCAAGATTCTGAGTACAGAGGAATGGGATAAATTATGTGAATTGCAAGAAGGGTGACATCTCAGCATGAAAACAAAATGACCAGCTCAACTGATCATTCAATTCAACAAACACAGTGTATCAGTACAACACATCAACCTTGGATTTGCTAGAAAAGCAATCCACTACAACACTCAATAACAGCTTTATGAAAGTTTTGGCCATCTGTCAAAACTATTTTAACGTTTCCATGCCTTGGTCACAATTTTCAATAATCAGTTACTATTGTAATAAATAATATATTGCCTCTGATGATATGGAAATTAGTAAGAATTAGGTTAAATATAGCACCTTTATGTAGTATTAAGGGTTGGACCCTTGATTGTAAGCATTTTCATTGGAGCAATTTGTGATTTTGGAGCTGGAGCATCAATAAAAAGGACCATTTTGCAATATTCATGTGTTGTGTTTTCCTGGTGATGTCTTTTCTTTACTATGTTTAATGTTTCCTACTGTTTCTTTTGTCAATGTTTCATTTTCTAATTGTAAAACAGAAATCTGAAGATTAAGATTTGCTTCATAGAACACCTTAAGTCTAGATGAGTTTACAATTTTATTGTTTTTCTTCTGAGGTCTTGTTTAAGAATACTTAACTACTTTTAAACCACTACTGAAATCATTTTTCTCCATTCCATATTTCACTTTGTTATTAAGAACCAATATATACAACTATTTTGTCTTGCAATTTCTCTGTAAAATTGATGCATACACCCAGCCTGCTTGAATCCATATCCCAATGGAAACAGGTTAAAGAAATCCCTTAATCCAACTAAAACTATAAAACGAAAAATATCTCACAATCAATTTAGCTATCCTAATATCAGAAAGCTTTAAAAAAAAATCTAAATCTTAAAGAGAGATCCCTCTCTGAGTCTAGGAGGGATAGATCCTAGGCTCCAAAGTGGTTTGATGTTGTCCTTTATAGTTTAGTTGTTAATTTTGGACAACAAGGTCCAAAATCCCTGTTGTGATGCTCAGATGAAGATACCAATATTTTTATTAGACTCCTCTTTCAGAGAGGTGCAAGATCGATCTAAATATCATCTTGATCTGATGAGCAGAACATTTATTTTGACTTTATTCAAGATACGTGCAGGTCGGCCTTAAGGTTTTGTGGCCCAGAAGTTGTGTCACACACCCTCATTGATGGATATATATTGGTCAATGTTGGAGGAAATTTTCACTCATCTCATCCTCACACATTTCTCTCTCCTCATCTGATTGTTTCGATGACCTTGGTGGCTCTTCTCTTCACATGTGGGAAAATTGTAACAGCAGCACATTTCTGATTTCGGTCTAGGGTTTCTGTAGAAAACTTTGACCAGCATTTAATTTGGTCAACACAAGGTCAAAAGGACCTGAAACTCTCCCAAAATTTTGATTTTCCTAATCCACATTTTCTGGCACTATTCCTAAGGCATGACGTTGACTTTGAATTTTCTGTGTTGACCTAGTTGCTGTTGTTGTTTGTGTTTACCATTGACTGATATTATTGACTTTTTGGGTTGACTTTTGTGTTGACCATTTCATTTTCCTAGAAGGTTGTGTGACATTTCTAGTTGGCTAACCATATTGAGACTCTTTTGGTTGAAGCATCATGTTGATCACCGTAACGCACCAACACACTTATATATTTCTGGCTTGTCTTCTATCGATCTACTGGTATGTTCTATCAACATTTTACTTTATTGTTTATGTGATTGATATCTTATATTGAAGAAAAATTAAAGTTGCATCAAGCATAAAACATCTACAGAAATTGACATGGAATCAAAGCTGAGGTGAAAACAAAGCCCTAATTTGTAGTAATCACCAAAGAAGAGGATGGGTTCCTCAAACTATAATGGCTTTAGGGCTGATGACAAATTGACTGGGAAGGATGACTTCCATGCTTGGAAGATGACATTGGATCTTAACTTGTAAGACCAAGATGTCATGGACTATGTACTGGGTATAATCCAAGAGCCTCCTGTTAAGCAAGTAAAACCTCTCTATGGACAGAGACGATCCCTCTAGCCCTAGAGTGGGTCTAGAAACAAAATGACATGCTAAAGTGTTGCTTCCTAATTATTGAATGAACAAAGGACATGGTAGATCGACCTACCTAGAATCCAACACTGTTTTTTTTTTTGTAGTGGTGGTGGCCTCTTGCTCCTACCTTGGCAAATCACAATCCTTCCACCATTACGCTTGGATACCTGCAAACAGAACAAGAAACAAGAACAACATATGACATAATGGGTTCACTCATAACTACTAGCTAGTCAAAGAGGGCTAAGCATGTTGCATTAATAATCTAACATAATACAAAATGGGAACCAAACAATAGTCATGTATATAAATGAATAGAAGGAAGAGTTACAACCAATGATTTTACGTCGCAGTCTCCTCTAGCGGGGTTCAGCTGAAACGCGTCTCAGATTATCGTCAAGGAATTCGGACGGGATGAAGGCATGGACTCAAGCTCTCTTAGAATTCATGGACTCATGCTTCCTCAACGTAATTCCTTCTTATTCTATCTTCTCTAGTAATTTAGCTATAATATGTTTAATTCTTCAAGTTTAGCTAGCTTGTTATAAGAGAGATAGCTTCTTTTATAGAGGAAAAGGAGGAGGTTAGGATCCCTAAAAAGGTGGGAGGGATGCCTATCCTTTAGGGAGTTCCCATAAGAGTTGGAAACCATAAACATAAATGAGGGAGTCCGTGGTTTTTCAATTAAACCACTTCCAATGACTCATCCTCGAGGTGGTTGGAGTGGAATCTCCACCTCTATTTTTAAAAAACATTCCATAAACAACTTAGCGCGAGTGGAAAACTGGGACAGAGTGCCAGCTGGATCAGGGCCCAATGTTAATTTTCCTCTTTGGCATGAGGGCATAACTGATTACCTATGTCAAGGAAAAAATAAGGGTTTTTAAGTCTCTTCTCCAAGAATTGTCAACAAAAGGAACCTTACTCTCATGTAAAGGGATACAATAATGGTCTTTGCAAGGCATGACACTTATTATTGATCACGGAAATGACCCTCAAATGGGCGAGATGGGGATTGCAAGGACAGTGAAAAAAATTTGTGTAACAGATGCCCCCTAAAGCATGAGGTCCAAGGGAGAGGGAGGGGCGAAATGCTTTATGAGAACATGTTCGAACCAAACACCACTGTTGAAAAACCTGCAATTACGAATACAACTGATATCTTTGATACATGAACATGTGGTATGGGTGCAACCATCCATAATAGAGTATATATAAAAACTGATATCTGAGGTATGGACGTAGCCATCCAGCAGGAAGGATCAACAAATAAAATCGGGCTCTATGAAAAAATTCCTAATGCACCGAGATCTAATTTTACTATTCCTCCTTAATTAAAGGACTCTCAAAGCATAGACGACTTGATTGGCACTGCAAGCACACATCATACTACTGCATCTGATCCTTTACCTTCTTCCGAAATTAATATTGTGTCATTTGACAAGGGAAAAAGTGACAAGCAACTCGGAGGTAAGAAAAAGGGGAAATATAAGAAAAAGAAAACTTCTAACTCACAGGAAATATCATCTGATCAATCATCTGGACCTCAGAAACCTTGTTATCCATGCATAATCTGTAATGAGGAAAAAATTGTTCAGGATTGTCCTCACCACGCTGAAGTCTCAAAAATCATTAAGACTTCTAATGCGTCAGCTGTGTTAACAGATCCATTTCTGAATCCAGACACAAATTTGGTTGCTACGGATCTAGCTTCTAGTTCCCAAGTACTTATGTTATCTGTCACAAAACCTTCCATAGATATTTTGGTGTCAACGCGTAATAAATATTATAGTATTCAGGCCACTGATCAACCTACTATCTCGACTACGAATCTGTCTACGGAATCAGTACCGCTTACTATTATTCCTGAATTGATGATCAAGCCACCAAAGGGAGTAATTCACAAATCGACATATAATCCTCAAGCAAGAGCTGCTCAAAATTGTAATATAGTTGAAGATATGGCTCAATCCCCTTCAGCTATGTCTGCTCTTGAGGTATTACAAAATTGTCCCTCCCAAAACAAGCATTATTGTCGGTTATTGGTGGAATTTATCTGATTAATTCTAATCTTGTCGTCTTTAATCATACGGGCTATGCGCCGCAACTAACAGAAAAATTGGCATTCTCCATACAAGTAAATGTTCTCAATCACCTTGTTCATCATACTATTATTGATGAGGGAGCATCTACATGTATTATGTCTCTAAATTTTTGGAAGTCACTTGGCTCGCCGCACTTATCACAATCATCAACGACGTTGAAGGCTTTTGATGCACGTACATATAAGCCTTGTGGTATTATTAATAACCTACATGTTGATCTAGGGGGAAAAAAAGTAAATTTTGATGTTGAGGTTGTTAACGGACCCCTTGACTAGAACATTCTACTTGGAAGGCCATGGGTATATACAATGACTGCAATTTTTTCTACATATTTTAGAATGATTTCCTTTCCATATAAAGGTACTATCACAGTAATAAATCAGCTATCCTTCTTTTCCTCTTCTTCATAAGTAATTGGAAGTGTTCCGTTTGTTCACGCACCCTAACTAGCCCTTCATAACATTGGTGTAGGAATATTAAAGGATTACACTCTTATGGGAACCTTTGCATTACCGTCGTCGGTGACGTCGGCAAAAATTGCAAGTATGGAGACCTGCTACATGATCTCTTCCACTCCATCTGGCTTAAGGGAGAGTGGCTTAAGGGAGAGTATGGATGATTCTGAAATTGTTACACTAAATGAGTTTCTACCACCCAGCCCTATTGAGCTGGCATAACAATCAATCTATCTGGCTTGGGCAGTGAATCCGAAATCAGCATTGCCAATCATTTGGGTTGATCATTCCTTATAATTTAATACTCCATCTGATCCATTTTCCTCAATTTTCATGACAGATGAGAATATTTTGGAAGCCATGATGTCAGAAGGAGAACCATGGGAATATTATCATCATCATTCCCATCTTCATGATTATGAAGAAAATCATCTCAGTGAACTATATCACCCATCAATCAGAAACTTCTTTTCAAATTATTTACCTATTAATGCAATCGATTCTGAGAAAAATCTGTCAAATATTGAAGAAAAAATTTCTATTGTTATTTCGACCAAACCTGGAATTGTAGAAAATATTCATTTCGATGTATCTTGTTCTACATCAGAACTCAAACCATATCTCTCTCTATTTCATGAATTCCGTGATGTATTTGCTTGGTCTTATGACGAAATTCTAGGCATAGATACTAGTATTGTTGAACACACTGTTAATATGTATCCTAATGTCAAACTGGTGCGTCAATGGCTTCATCCTGTTCATCCAAAGAAAGTCGCTGCCATCAAAGTAGAAGTTGAAAAACTTTTGCATGCTGGTTTCATTTACCTTCTTCCACTAACTGAGTGGGTTTCCAATATCGTTCCTGTCATGAAGAAATAAAGAACCATTAGAGTGTTCGTCGATTATCGGGACTTCAACATTGCTTGTCCAAAAGACAACTATCATACTCCCTTTATCAACCATATTATTGACGATTGTGCTGAATGTGAAATATTTTCATTCATGGATGGATTTTCCGGCTACAATCAAATCAATATCTGCCCAGAGGATCAACATAAGACAAAATTCATCTATCCCTGGGGCACATTCGCTTATAGGAAACTACTATTTGGTTTAAATAATGCTTGGGAAACTTTTCAGAGTGCAATGGACTATGCTTTCAATGACATCAAGCACATTGTTCAACCTTATCTAGATGGTTTACCCGTGCATTCACGAAATCATATTAATCACCCAATCCATTTGAGAGCCATCTTCTTACGTTACCAACACTATAAAATATGACTCAATCCACATAAATGTGTGTTTTGTGTTGGTTTTGGTCATTTACTTGGATTCATAGTCTCAAAAGAAGGAATTCAAATCGATCCATTAAAGGTTCAGGCCATTCTTGATTTTCCTGCACCATCAAAATTACTTCAGATACAGAAACTTCAAGGAAAGGCTAACTTCCTAATAAGGTTCATTCCAAACAACGCCAAAATGGATAAAGGATTTACTCGACCCTTGAAAATGGGGGTTACCTTCCATTGGGTCCAAGTTGTGCAACCTTCTTTTGATGTTGTCAATGATACTCTTGTCCAAGTGTCATTAATGTATCCGCTTAATTATCAAAATGATTATTTCCTATATATCGTCGCAGCTGAAACGACCATTGTTATGGTTTTGGTCCAAGTAGAAGATGGAATTGAACATCCGATCTATTATTTGAGTCGTAATATCAATGATACGAAAGTTAATTATTCATACATAGAAAATGTTGCCTTGGAAGTTGTTCAAGCTGTCCAAACATTTCGCCACTATATCCTGCTCTGAAAGATCACTGTCATTTCGGATTGCAACCCCATGAATTATATCTTATCACGTCAATTGCTGGGGGGGAAATATTCAAAATGGATTATCATTTTGCAGGAATTTGATTTGGAATTCATCAAATCCAAGTCAAGGAAGTCTTTATTTTTGGCTAAGCTTCTCTATGACCTTCCCTCTAATAGTACTGCAACTACGCTGGAACCATCAATTCTTGACGAGTCTCTGTTTCTGATCAGATCATCTGATCCTTGCTATGGAGATTTCATCATTTATCTCCAAGTTCAAAATTCTCGACCTGATACCTCTCGCTTTGAACAATGACATATTCGATACCAAGCCAAATATTATCTGATCATCGACGATACACTTTATCTTCATCATGTCGATACTGTTTTAAGGAGGTGCCTCAATCATGAGGACGCTGAAAATGTTTTAAATGATTGTCATGTTGGGGCCTGTGGTGGACATTTATCTAGATACGCTACCATGCAAAAGATACTCTGCACTGGTTACTTTTGGCCTACAGTATTTCATGACTACATCCTCACAGTCAGAAGTTGCCATGTGTGCCATAGTTTTTATCGTAAAATCTGAAAACCGTCGGTGCCAATGCATCATGTTGTCTTTGTGGGAAAAATTTTGAAATGGGGTATTGACTTCATGAATTGTAACCCACGTTCATCCGGGAGGAAATGGTTATCTTATTTTTGCAGTTGACTGCTTTACCAAATGGGCCGAAGCGAAGCCTACATTCAACAACACAGGACAGACAGCTACATTGTTTCTCTTTAATCATGTTATTACACGGTTTGGGGTCCTGCAGGCTATAGTTACGGATCATGGGAAGCATTTTCGCAACCACATGATGACTGAATTAACTGCTAAGTTAGGATTGTCACATGATAATTCTACTCCTTATTATCCACAATCAAATGGATAATTTTAGGTGTTACACTGAAAATTGTCACCTTGACGTTTTGTTGTCCATATGAGCTCATTATCACTCATACATTTCTCCCTTGCAAGTCTAAACACATCAGTTCATAATATCAATCCTTGAAAATAAAGGAAAATCTCATAAAAGTCCTTAAAACACTTGTATCACACTTTCTCTTAGCTTTACCTGCGGTACCACACCTTTTGTAAAGGAAAACTACGGTACGTACCGTACTTTTTCTTCATTAAAAATGCGGAGCCCTGTTAAAGGTAAAAAAAGGCGCAAGTAAAATCTAGAAGCTCAGTTTGAGTCATTTTCGGAAGCTTCTAGAAACATTCCCTAGTGGAGTCACCAATTTCTTGGATGGATAAGCGTTCTTGTGGACAAGACAAACCTCCCAAGTGTCTTACAGACAGCTAGCAAAAAATGGAAAATTAAATCTATCTTTCTCTAGATATATCGCGATTCATAATTAAATGTTATGAAGGTTTTATGATATTACCTTTGATCCAACGCTTGTTTTTAGTAGTCATCCTTCAGTCGCCTGAAAGAGTTTCCTTCGAAGATCTGCAATCACAAAAAAACAAACATCAAATAGAACCTGCATAGGATATATTCATAAATCATATCTATTATGGTGATCAAGGAATCCATAAAATAAACCAATCAATTGACAGCTTATTGAGAAAAATAGACTTATTTGTATTAACTTTGAATGGTAAGAAAAACCTTACGACCGTGTCCGCCTTGATGTTGTACAGGTCTTCTTGGGGTCCGAAGCAGGAATCTTCTTTACTCTGACAAGCCTTGCACTCTTTCAACCAAGATACATACAGGTATGTAATCTTTCCCACATAAAATTTCAGCTAAAAGTGTCTAAGTTCCAACATCACTTTACCTCAAATAATACTAAAGCTTTTTATCCCTTTGAGGTTGCCTTGTGCCTCTTTTTATAGTGAAAGAGATGAGGTTACAACTCCAAACAAGAAGGTGGTATTTACCTCGCCATGGGTTAATTATGTGGCAACCAGTCCCATGTTTTCAGTTACCATTGCAAGTGAGCCTCTCACTGTTTGCTCGTTTTCCTTTGACTTAGATCCAGTAATTGACATGCAAAACTCTATGGGATTATTTGAACGTGATTTCTTATCCATTTTGAGTCCCTTGACATGTGTTCCTTCCAGAGAACTATTATTCCTTTTGATGAAGACCTCTTGGAAGCCATGATCAAGGTGTGTCCATTGACATGTGTTTCTTCTAGTTGGAAGCCATGATCAAGTCACTGTGGGATAGTTTCTTTTACTATGTCAACCTCATTAAAAAATGAAACATGTAGGTGAGGATAGTTCCTTTTACTGTGTCAACCTCATTAAAAATTGAATCAGTTAGTCGAGCGCATAATTCCTTTTCTTGTGTCAAGCTCGTTAAAAAAAATGAAACAAACTTCCAAGAGGAAAGTTTTTTTCCTATGTCAACCTCACTAAAAAATGAAACAGATTCTTACGAGGATAGTTCCTTTTACTGTGCCAACCTTCTTTAAAAATGAATCAGGTTTTCAGAGGATAGTTCCTGTTACTGAGTCAACCTCGTTAAAAAATGAATCAGGTATGAGGACATTTATTTTCCTATGTCAGCCTCATTAAAAAATGAATCAATAGGTAGATTGTAGAGAGTAGATATGAGGACAATTATTTTATTGTGTCAACCTCGTTAAAAAATGAAACAGACCCATGAGGATAGTTATTTTACTGTGTCAACCTCATTAAAAAATGAATTAGTAGGTTATGTAGGTAGATTATAATTTATAGTAGTTTATGAGGATAGTTCCTTTTACTATTTCAACCTCGTTAAAAAATGAATCAGGTCACCATGAGCATAGTTCTTTTCCTGTGTCAAGCTCGTTAAAAATGAAAAAAATCCTCTCCTATTCAAGTCGAGTATTTCATCCAATCTCGTAAATGAACCTTCATTCCATCCAGCTATTAGTAACTAGTATTTTTCTTAGTTGAATGCAATGAAGCTTGGGGGGCATGCGCTCTAGCAAGTTATGCTTGGGGGGCATTAAAAATTATCTCAAGCAAATTTTTCCTACGTTTCAAGCTTGTGTAAAAATGAAACCACTTTCAAGCATATTTTTTCTTTGTTTCAAGCTTCTATAAAAATGAAACCTATCTTGAGTCCATTTTGGTTATTATTTTCAAGACTCGTTAAACTCATGAAAATCCTGAGATTATTTTGCTATATTTCATTCTCGTAAAACACATGAAAATGCCGATTTCTTTCCGTCTTTTCCTGCTCGTAAATTAAATTGGAAGTCGGCCATATGAGTACATTTTTATCACTTTTTTGAACTCCTTAAAACCTACGAAAAAATCGAAAGCTATGAGTACATTTTTATCCCTTCTTCAAACTCATTAAAACTTACAGAAAAAGTGAAACCCTTGAGTTATCTTTTAAGCTCTTTTCAGACTCTCTAAAGATGAAAATATTGTCGACTACTTGAATATTCGAACTCGTTAAAGGAAATGAACAGTTGTCCTTTAAGTATAATTTTACCCCTTTTCCGGACTGAAATGGACTATTTATGAAAAAGTTATACATTGACTAATCATGGTCAACAGAGTTCTCTCTCACATTATTTTATCCTTTTTTGGGCCTAAGAGACTAAAATTACGAAAAAGTACATCCATGGAGTTTTCTTAAGTTTTTCTTCTGACTCCCTAAAAATGAAAAACACCAAGTTTCTCCTATACTGGACTCGTTAAAATTTAACAGTAAAGTACATGTCGATTACAAACAGGAACAGACCGCTCCTTCTTAGGGTTTGATTTTAAACTATGTTGGACTCATCCGAAGGATGAGCTTATAAACAAGCAAGCTTTATCCTCCTCAAGCTTGTCAAGAATAAAGAGGTACTTGCCAAAAATGGTGGGGGAAAAGAGAGAAAACGAATTCATTTGTTACACTTTGATTTATAAAAGCATTATACCACTCTTGAACATGACACTTTTTGTCACACCTCTACCTGGGTTGGGAAATCCTTTGCCTATCAGTTAATCAAACCATATTGAAGGTCTTCAGCCAGTTTCTGGGTATTAGCTTAGGGAAACTGTCACCAAACCATCTGCAGTGTCATTATGTGTTCAAGAGGACAGCCAAACAAACCATTCATCTGCAAAAATTTGTCTCCATTCACGTTGACCATCCCTGAGTCAGTCCTTGCAAAAAATTTCTTCAAAACTTGATCTATGGTTTCGTGTCGTGAGCTTGCTTATGATGGATCACTTTCTATTGACGACAGCTCATCATCTAGGAATTTGATCTAGAATCCGTCATTACCTTGGGATCTACATGCCTTAATGGTAGGTTTCTCGCCTTCGATGACAAGTTGCATCATTGACCTTCGATCGAACGATTTCGTGAAATGTTCGACTTCAAATCACTTATTCACATTTCATGGATTGTACTGAGTACTTTGAGAGACATTGTCATTATTGGTGGTTTCTCTCACACTTGTTAACAGTTCACATCATTGACTGGTAATCAAGTGGGTTCTACCATGTTCGACTTCAACACATTTAATCGCATGGATGGAATCGTACTAGTTCGGGAAGCAGAAATCAAGACCCTGGATCTAGTTTCCACCATCCAGGCTGCGAGGAGTTTTATTATTCATTATGCAGTAGAATATTCATCACAGATGGCTACGTCCATGTTGTGTCTACACTATTGATGTAATATTAAAATCATTTATGTATCAGAACAAGTTTAGTTAGTTTTTTTATCTAAGTATGGGAATGCCTACCTCAGTGATGATATATATATATACATTTTGCATTGAATGTTTTTATAGGTTCCGACTTGGGTGTACATAGGCTGATCCTTGAAATGATAAAGTACTTCACTCTTCATACATTACATACTCACTCTTCATCTATTACAAACTTCGCACTTTAGGGGGAAATTTGTTACACTGAAAATTGTCACCTTGACGTTTTGTTGTTCGTATGAGCTCATTATCACTCATACATTTCTCCCTTGCAAGTATAAACACATCAGTTCCTAATATAAAGCCTTGAAAATAAGAGAAAATCTCATAAAAGTCCTTAAAACACTTGTACCTCACTTTCTCTTAGCTTTACCTGCAGTACCGCACCTTTTGTAAAGGAAAACTGCGATATGTACTGCACTTTTTCTTCATTAAAAATGCGGAGCCCTGTAAAAGGTAAAAAAATGCACAAGTAAAATCTAAAAGCTTAGTTTGAGTCATTTTTGGAAGCTTCTAGAAACATTCCTGCAGTGGAAAGTCCACTCTTTTCAGGTTCATGCATCCCATCCATTAATGAGCTAACCCCTTGATGTAAGGAGCTAATCCCTTTGAAGGAGGATTCTATCCCTTCTTGTTTGGATCTGTAACCTCCTCTCTTTCACTATAAAAAGAGGCATAGGGCAGCCTCAAAGGGAGAAAAATCTTTAGTATTATTTGAGGTAAAGTGCTGTTGGAACTTAGAACCTTTTAGCTGAGATTTTATGTGGGAAAGATTACATACCTGTATGTATCTTAGTTGAAAGATTTCAAGGCTTGTCAGAGTAAAGGAGATTCCTACTTCGGACACCAGGAAGACCTGTACAACATCAAGGAAGACACGGTTGTAAGGTTTTTCTTACCATTCAAAGTTAATACAAATAAGTATGTTTTTCTCAATAAGTTGTCAATTGATTGGTTTATTTTATGGATTCCTTGATCACCATAATAGATATGATTTATGAATATATCCTATGCAGGTGCTATTTGATGTTTGTTTTTTTGTGATTGCAGATCTTCAAAGGCAACTCTTTCGGGTGACTGAAGGACGACTACTACAAACAAGTGTTGGATCAAAGGTAAGATCGTAAAACCTTCATAACATTTAATTATGAATCGCAATATATCTATAGAAAGATAGATTTAATTGTCTGTTTGTTGCTAGCTATCTGTAGGACACTTGGGAGGTCTGTCTTGTCTGCAAGAATGACTTATTATTCCAACATGAGGCTATCAACAAGATTCTTAAATGTATGCTTCAACGAATGATAGGAGTTCATAAAAGAAACTGACATTTGATGTTGTACTCAGCCTTGTGGGTGTACCAAACCTCGGTAAGAAATGCAACCGGATTTACTCCCTTTGAATTGGTGTATGGTTTGGAAGCTATTTTACCAGTCCAACGTGAAATAACATTGTTAAAATGCGCAATTTACTTGTTACCTGACACCTCAGAAGAAGAAGCGCATCTTTTTAACCTCATCCATCTTGATGAAACATGTCATGAAGCCCAATTGGCCAATGAAGCACATAAGAGACGTGTAAAGGCACAATACGATAAAAATGTCCAGCCTTTATTTTTCTTAGAGGGCATCTTGGTCCTAATTTATGATCAAGAAGCTGATGTAATAGGTACAGGAAAATTTGAGCCATTATGGCATGGCCCCTATATTGTCAAAATAGTTCTTGGTAAGGGTGCCTATGAGTTAGTTGATTACGATGGAATTCCGTTGGCATACCCCAAAAATGGGTTATATCTGAAACGTTACTATGCTTAATCATGAGCATAGTAATTTTTTGTATTATAATGTATATATATGATGTTGATTTGCATTCACTGTCTTAGTTTGTTTTTAGATTTTTCTTGACGTTAGTAATCCACTTTACATTTCATCGCAGATGTCTGAATCTTCGGAACCATTTGTTGGATATGCTGATGGTGCTAGTTGTAGTACGCAGAATCTATCCTCTACAGCATGGGCCATTTTTGCTCCAAACAATGAGTTAGTGAGTTTTCAATGGATTTGTATCGGTAGATCGACGAACAATATCGTTGAGTATAGCACGTTGATCAAGATTCTCTCTATTGCCATTTCATTTGGTATTAACTGCATTATCATAAGGTTAGACTCACAACTTGTGGTATTACAACTTACTAGTGTTTATACTATTAGAAATCCAACACTGCATAGATTTTTCCTAAGAGTTCGACTTTTGGAAAGACACTTTGATTTTATTCAATATCAACACATTTCCAGAAATTTGAACACATTAACAGATTTTTTAGCTAATCAAGTTTTAGACAGACATTTGCAACACATGTAAAGAAAACATTCACATCATTGAATAGGATTTCACAATAAGCACAAGAAAAACAATGAAATCAAATAGATAGATAGTTATAGGTTTTTACAAAAAATTGTGCCCAAGACACATTGGTCATCTAACCTCAAAATGTATGAAAATTTTCAAAAGTAAACTAGTGGTGCTTGTGGTAACATGCTATAGATCTAGATATCCTATGTAGCAACCCCATCCAATGGTTCGGAACACCTATAGTGTGACGCTGCAGTCACATGGTTAACTCTTCGATCCTTAAATCCGGAATCCCGAACGCCAAACCCTATATGTGCTGCCGAAGCTTAGCCAGAGTCTCAGCCATATCAAGATCCTGAAGGACTGCTCTCCTGACAGCCCTCTCTACTGGCTCATCTGCTACATGCTCTGGTTCCTCCACGGATTGAACTCGACCAACATCTGCATTACATCAGACATTTAGTTTCATCTTGGGAAAACATCAAAATACAAAAACATTGTATAAAACATATGAAAATAAAAAACATGGTCAAAACATTCTTACCCATTGCACCCCACTGAGCTCCTTGTGGTAAAGATAATTCTGGATCTCCTTGGAAATCAATGCTTGTGTATGCATACTCATTAATGGAAACAATATATCACTGAAAATAGGCAAAGAACATAGTCAAGAACACAATGCTTACCCATTAGTTCTACCCATCTCCGCATTCGTGGATCTCTAGGATTAGACACATCCAATGTCACATGTTGTGGCTACATCATTTTAATCCATTCTAAGGTGACTGATATAAGGATTGAACCATAACTAAAGTTCTTCTTCATTCCTCCCTTTGCTTTGTTCATTTGTTCCTTTATCTGAGAAAGTACAGCTTCAGACCAGTTGAAGATTTTTGGCTCCATACACTCTAGCGTGTCCTGCATATACGATCTATTCGCTACATGTAGTGTAACGGTGCCATCAAGTTTTGCAATCGTGAAAAGGATAGTTATCAAAGGAAAATCTCTAACATCCTAGATATTTATCTTTTCATCTTTTCTTGGCTCTGCCCCTAGAAAACAATGTTGCAAAACATAATCTCTCACAGTCTCTCCTCCAACAATAGACCCTGAGAGCGAAATAGGCAAGCCTCTCCTCGATAAACATGTAAGAAATTATACATCCTCAACTGTTATAGGAACCATTTGGTTCTTAATATGAAATTCTGTGATAATTGGATCTCATGCTTGAACTAAGAACTCCAAGAGTTCTATTTTTTGCCTCATCCCTAACAACCAGAAGTACTTTAATAGTCCATAATCTCTTAGGGATCTTACTATGCCTGGATCAGGTAGGGTAATCATATCATGTTCTTCATGCTCTCTTTCCCTCCATGTAATTGTCATTGTAATCCAATGAAAACCTGAAAAGAAACTATAAGAACCATTAGATTCAATTCAATGAAAAAAAATGGGCAAATTTTGGGTAGAATGCAAAAAACAAAATTTTTTATTGTGCCCAACATAGGCTCTAGCAAGAGACAGTGCATTGTGTATGCAGGTAGCCTTCAATTTAGCTACTATGAAACAAAATTTTTGATATCCAAGGGTGAATTTCCCTCTTTTGGAGTAGAATTTACCCTAGGGTCCCCAAAACCCTAAAAATTTGCAATTAATGGAAATGAAATGATTACTTAATGAAATATAGGGTTCATATCACTAACTTGGAGCAAACGGCAACGAAATCCGTCCACAGAAACGATCACAATCAGCATCTGAAGTTCGAGGGAAAAATCAGGTTCAGAGCTCTAAAATACAAATGGTAACTATGGAATGGTAAAAATGAATAGTAAAAACTCTTTTAATAGTCATTTAATTATTTGCAAATAATTATTGCTATGACTATGGTTTTATTATTTTTTTATCATGAAACAGGTATTTTTAATCCATTTGATGTTGTTCTAAATAGGTCTTACAACTGATGAACAGATTAGTCGTGTAGCTTTATTTCAAAGAATTATTTGACCACAAAGCATACTTTTTCTCCTTATCTTCAGAGCTTTGTTAAAAATGAAAAGGGATTTGAAGCACACTTTTATCTCTTTTTCGAGCTTCGATAACAACGAAAAAGGAACCCCTGGAGTCTTCTTTTAGCTCTTTTCAGACTCTGATAATGTGAAAATATTGCCGAGCACTTGTCTTTTCAAGCTCATAAAAGTAAATGAATTGATATCTACTCAGTATAAGTTTGACCCTTTTCCGGAATGAGATATATTATTTACGAAAAAGGAATATCTTGGTCAAACATGACTAAAGAGGTTCTCTCAGATATTATTTTACACTTTTTCAGATCTGAGCGACAACTTTATGAAAAAATTACTTTTGTTTTCTTTCGTCCTCTTTTTCAAACTCTCTAGATATGAAAAAGGACTGGGCTATCACTGTTGTTAAGATCTTTAAAACATAAAATAGTGACAGGCTTGTTGATCATGACAAGAATCGAGTTTCATTCATCGCTAGACTCGTTAAATTATTAAATAGAGATACATTATTTGCCTGAAGGGTTGAATTGTAGATCAAGAAAATGTTATCCTCCTCAAGCTTGTTAAAAAATAAAGAGGTACTGGTCGACAAATGACCGGGGAAAATTTGGGAAAGTGAATAGAATGTTTTACGGTAGCAGGTCGCTCTTGAACATGACACTTCACTCCATCACTGTCACTTTTTGGGTTCAGTAATATTCTTGACGGTTCATTCATACCTATGGTTCATCATACCTTCACTTCGGTTTTGGGTCAATTATTCCAACTCATCTCAGTGTCGCCGACATGTTGAAGAGAAGTCATCCAGTGAATACTCATCCTTTTACAATACTCATAAACCTTCATTCTCATGACAATCATCCCTGGACATTGCTATATCAATTCATACCTTTGTCTCTGAAATCAATAACTCTGGTTTCACAATAAGGTGGCTTCCTGTCGACAACAAATCATTATCCAGGAAGTTCACTGAGAAACATTATATTCCAGTACCATGAGGCTTGTTACAACATCGACAAGACCCTCTCTTTTGGACCTTTGACTGGAATATTTTGTTTATCGTTCGACATCAAATCATCTATTCACGCCTTACTAAATGTACTGCAGTACCTTGAGGGCCATTGACATCAATGGTGGTTCTCTCTCATTTGTTAACAACTCACATCATTAGTTGGTAATCAAATGATGTCTTTCCATGTTCGACTACAAATCATATATTCGCATGGCTAGACTTGTACCTGAATGAACGAGTGAACAAGATAAGAAGACCCCAGATCTAGTTTCAGCCATCAGGGCTGTGATTTTAGGATTGTTGTACACATCATCTGTATGGTGACCTTACATACAGATCGTCATCCCAACATGGGCCTATATCTGTAGGCATGTCTGTATTGGGCAACATTCCAATGTAGACGGCTTTCAAAATTATGCACATGTTATTAGATTGTTTATGTGCTGAACATGGGAATGCCTACCCTTAGCAATTATGATCAAGACGATATATCATGATGTAATGTATTGAAAGATTGATGCAGTTTTCCACTCTTCTTCATCTCCAGCCCATCACAGTGTAAAGCATCTCAATCAAAATATTTTTATTATTATTTTGACTTCATGCTTTAGGGGGTAGTTGTTATAGGTTAATTTGGGCACCATTCCCAATTACCTGGTTAACTGGACATCATCTCCAGAACCAATGAATAGGGTCTATCATCCCCTATCATTTCAACTTTTATATGCCCTAAGACAAAGAACAAGACAAATCATCCATGATTTTCATCTACAAATGTTTCCAAGATTTGAAGTTTATAATATATGATATGAGAGCTCACCAACGTTGCCTCTAAAGGGACTAAGTGCATTGCATATGCAAGTAAACCCATTCAAGGGTGAGTTGGTCACATTGGGAGAGAAATTCTCATTGTTCCAGAATCTCCACTTGGCCAGTGCCTTCTAGAAGGGTTCACATGTGTCAAAATTCGAATCCATGTGTCCATTTGATACCTCCGAGACTGGGAACATGTCTTGCCTATTATTAGAAAGTCATTTATTGTAAAACTACCTTCAGCTCCTCTATAACTTGAGCATAGATATTAGTGTTTGAGAAGGAATAATTTGAGTAGATAAATGCTAGTGGAATTTAAATTAAGGAATTGATCTGAGTGACATGTTGCTGGAGATATGTGCATTGTGATGAGGCTGGGATGCTGCTAGAGATGGTGACACTAAATCAATCACTATGTTGTAACCTCCCCTTCTATCCATTAATAAATATTTCCCACATATGTATCTGTATAAGCTCATGTGTTTCATATTATGGATTCTTATTTGATGCATATGGTTCATGTTTTATCGATTTAACTGAATAACCTAAATAGACATCTGTATTATTGCTATCTTTTTATGTTTAGTGTTCATATTTGTAAAGAATATTTTTGGCTACTTAGCTCAAATTTGAAGCTACAAAAAGAGCGACAGAAGGAGAACAAGAAACGCTTGGAATCCAGGTAAGTTCCTTGATATGTTCTGTGTGTTTATTTATAGTTAGGAAAAGTAGTTGCAAAGCCTTTAACCTGTTGTTCTAGATGAGCACTACATCTAGGGAAGAATGTTTTATCCGTAATCCATAATTCCGCATAACACTCATGCTTGTGAAAGATATGGGGGAACCTATTCTAGATAAATGAGTCAAGAAATATATGTATTCAACTTGTATCTTGAGCGTATGTGCTCCTAGTCTGAATTCATGAGCCTGAACATCCCATGCATGCATAAGATATTCTAGTAGCTCCATATGTCGATTCATTATGGGAAGCCAGAAATTTTTTAGTAATCCACAACCTCTTAATGCATGGATGGTAGAAGGGTCATTTTATATATTGATATATTGTTCTTCATGTTCTCTTTTTCTCCATATAAAATCCACTTTACTCCAATAAAGTCCTGAAACATCACAAGGAGATTCATTAGAGGCCATTTCGTGCAAAAAATTTGACAAATTTTGATAGTAACTAGTGAAAAAAAGTTGGGAATTGCACCCAACGCACCCTCCCAAAGAGAGACAATGTGTTTCAACGCTGTCCCTAGAGCAGATAATCCCAGACCAATGCTCCTTTCGACCTTCTGGGGGTGTGTTGATCCTAGGGTGAAGTATTAGAGCCCTAGGACCCTAAAAAACCATGAAAACATGCATGAAATCACAAAATGAAAACTTGAAATGAAAGAGAAATGTTTTAGCTCTTATGTGGAAGTGAAAATAACTGAAATGATCCACCCGATTGACCACAATGAACTATAGAAGATATAGGGAAAAAGTACTCAAAACTCAAAATTCAAAGGGTAAATGTGAAGTGGTAAAAATGAAATGTCATTTTGATTATTTGTGGTCATTCTTATTGTTATTTTATTAAATATTTAATTTTTTGACCTAGTTATGTCTCATTTTTATCATGAAACAAGTATTTTAATCTTTTGATGGTGTTCTGAGTAGGTCGAAAACTGCTTAACAAATTTTGTCGTGTTATGATTCATTTTGACTGGAGAGCATACTTTATCGATTTTTCGGGATCTGAAAATTCATGAAAAGGAAACCCCTAGAGTCCTCTTTCGACTCTTTTCAAACTCCTAAAATATGAAAATATTGTTGGGCACTTGTCTTTTAGAACTCATTAAAATAAATGAAAACATTTATACTAAATATAAGTTTAACCCTTTTCCGAATTGAGATAAACTATTTATGAAAAAGGAATACCTTAGTCGATCATGGCTAACAGGTTCACTTGGGTATCATTTTCTGCCTTTTTAGACTCAAGAGACTATCTCCGAAAAGGAACCTTTTGGAGTTTTCTTTTCCGCCTCTTTTTAAAAATATCTAAACATGAAAAAGGTGTTGATTTATACCTTTGTTGGACTCATAAAAACATCAAACAATGATGGACTTGTTGAACGTGACGAGACTGAACCACTCCTTCTCAAGTTTTGTTAAACATACTCGGAGGGATTCATCCGAAGGATGAACTTACATATCAAGCATATGTTATCCTCCTCAATCTTGTTAAAAAGTAAGGAGGTAATGACCAGCAATAGTTGGGGAAATTGAGAAGAAAAGGTACTGCACTTGTTAATGGTGGCGAGTCACTCTTTAACATGAAACTCTTCCACTTCATCTCCATTGTTGTTGGGTTGGGAAATATGCTTGTATTTTGGTTCATTGCACCTTTTCAAAGCCTTCTCTTTTAGTTTTGAGTCAATGATGCCAACTCCATTCAATGTCATCGATGTGTTCAAGATAATTCATTTAGTTGATATCTGCTACAATACTCTTAAGGATCCATTCCATGTTTTTCATTCCTGATCCAGTTTTGTATCACACCATTCTATCTCAAATCATGATACTTGTTTCATGTCGTTGATGGGTGATACATCAAGGCCCTCCTACGACAAGTCTCTTCTTATTGACATCATCTCATTATCCAAGAATTTGACTTAGAAACACCCTTTGGTACCTTTGTTCTTGCATACATGAATGAAAAGTTTCATCACTCTCCGTGACAGTTTTTCATTGATGGCCTTCGACCGATATATTTTTTGTGGTGTTCAAATTCAACTCATTCATTCACACCATACAGATTGTACTGTAGTACCTTGAGATCCATTAACATCATCAATGGTTTCTCTCATGTCTGTTAACAACTTACATCATTAGTCGATAATCAGATGGTGTCTACCATGTTCGACCTCATCTCATTGATTTACATGGTTAGAATCATACATTGGATGATCGTGTGAATGAAATAGAATACCCCAAATCTAGTTTCATCAATTCGGGTTGTGATTTCAGGATTAATACAAGATCACAAAGTATGATGGCCATGATCACACAAAAATTCATCCAGTCATGGGTCCACCCTTTTTCATCAGTGGAAATTTCTTTTTATCATTGTACATGTAATGTTACCTTATGTGTTGAGCATGGGTAGGCCTCCCTCGGCAAAGATATCAAGATGTAAATGTATTGTAACAAATGATGATCTTAACCAGTTTTTCTTGATCCAGAGTTGTCACAAAGTAAATCACTTCTATCATCAACCATTTCCTCTGAATTTTCACTTTAGGGGGGAGTCCATTATAGTCCATTTTGTCACATTTGGTCAATATGCATATTAACTTGATCAATCAACATCCATCAACACTTTTTCATTATACTTGAAAATATCATTAGGCATACCTCTCCCTAATCCCTGAACTTTTGGGCTTAACTACTTCATTTTCATTCTTTTGAGGTCCAATCCACCCTAGTTCCTTAGGAGACTATGCTCGGTGTAGGCTTATCCACTCTTCACTTGCACTGATCATCTGCAGGTTTTCATTCCTTGGGGTGCGTTTATTCTAGAACTTCAGGAAAAATAAAAATAATATAGATGCTTCCTCTTATAGAAGCTTCCAAGAGTTATTTCAACCATTTACCTTGGACAAGACCTTAAAATTTGATCTCATCCTACCTTGGAGATTTCACCCCTTTTCCATTGAGCTCATCCTCCCATCAAGAGTGGATCTCAAGCCAAAATTGGTAAATGGATAAGAATTCCTAACCTACAATCCTCTCCCATATATTTACTTCCATCCACAAGCTAGGGGTTGGATTTTGGAGATTTATTACCCTCACGCTACTACCCTGAATCTAAGGAGAGACACCATTCCATGCAATGAGGTGACATAAAGGTGTACTTTGTGGCAAGGAAAGAAAACTCAACTTAGGGAGTTTCTCTACATGATAAACTCCTATATTTGGCTGTAAAACTATCCATTTCTATTAATAAAAGGAGTACATTTTTTTCCTATATATGATTTTGATGTTCACATGTTTCATTGTTTTGTTTATCCATTGAATGAAGTGATTGGATAATGCTACATAGATATCATAGATATTTTTCTTGTTGTGTTTGTATGTATAGGTTCTACTTATAGCGACCAGAGCTATGATTGGAGCATACAAGAAAATAAGAGAGTGAATCTTACGATGAATTCTAGGTAGGCATCATCTCACTGTTCAATTAATTGAAGTAAGACATTATTTTCTTTTTCATTATGTTGTTATAGACCAGGCCACTATGTTTAGGGAAGAAACTTCTGTCCACAATCAGAGATTCTGCATAACTGAGTTTTCCAACTATATTTTCGACTATTCCTTCCTTAGTTAATCCCGACCTCTCTAGACAGTCTTAACCCTTAGACTATCCTTCTTAGGTTTGAAGAATTTTTGCAGCCAATCAACTTGGCCCCTGACAATCCTGTAGAAAAGTCAACTCGTCAAAAACCCTTATTTATTTTGAGCTAAAACTCTATGCACTAGGGAGGTTTTGTAATTATGTTTAATTGGCGATTGAAGGAATTCGCGAGCTCATTTGATGCAAAGAATGTGAGTGAAATCTAGATTTCATAGGCCAAAAATCCACAGGAAAACAATTTTGAAGTGACTCTAGAGTTGGTCGCTATCAGGTACCAACAACTTGAATTTTCATTGTATGTGCTTCTCCATGTGGATTAAGCATGTGTCCAAGAAATTAAGGTTGTATTTCATCCTCTAATGATTTATTTGTAGGTTATTGAGAAATGAAATAACTTCTATCATTGTGATTTTACGAAGTGTATTTACTAAGTTCTCCTCCCCCTAGTATGCTTTATATCCGGGATAAAATGAAAAATTTATCCAATGATCTCATAATATGAAAAATATTATCTTTCTCTCCAAACATTCCTTTCAACCCGATGAATATCATCTTGGGTGTAGGGAGGGGTCGCAGCCTAGTAGGTAGTAGTCACCTTAGTTCACCTAAGTCTCAATGCATGATCAATTGGACTAGACATGCTCCACTGCACCATGCTGACTATGACCTCGTTTTCTTAGCATGGTGGGCCAAGTATTTAACTAAATAGTGCAATTTCTAGAAAGGCACCCAAGGTAATAACCCTGTAATTGCAATCACATAGGTTTCACAGGAGTTATCAAAATGATCCAAAACCTACAGGTAGGAGCATCCCTTCCTTTCCACTATACCAAAAAACTAAGAATAGATCTTGTGTGTGTAAAGAGGGGGTATAACAAGACCTATCCCAACCAACAAAACAAATACAAAGCCATAAGAGGGTAGAATCTTGGAGAGGGGGAAGACAAAGTGCAGTGAAATAACTTGAAATAAACTCTAAGGGAACCAAGTAGCTTGGAAGGAGCCACATAGGAACACTAGAGCCTTACTTCAAGAATGCAATAAAAATTCTATAAGCACCTTGTAGTTGACCACTAGTAAGAATCAAGCCAAAATAACCAAAGAAAAATAATTACCTTTAATGTTTATATAAGTTTCTCGATATATGTTGTGTGTGAATTTACTGATGTCCTATTTTTTGAGTGGTCTCATCATCCATCATTAGGGACTTAAGTAGAACATGATAGATAAGAAAATAGTGTTGGGGTATTTGTAAAGAAAGAATCAACCAGTGACTATTAATATGATCACTAATATGACTGTTAAAGGGATCAATAAGAGAATATTAAACATATTTTCATGAAATAAAATGTGTATTAAGAATATTTTACAATAATTTAAAAGATTTAACCACATTTTAAAATATAATAAAATAAAATACATATGAATAAATTAAAAATAAATTTAAAGAAATATTTTATAACCAAAATTTAAAATAAGATATATCTATTGAAAAGTGTTTAGCCACACTTTAAAATCAAGTTATAGAAATTAAAGATTAAAAGTAATTATAAAAATATAAATAATAAGGTTTTGGCCATTATTTAAAATATATTAAATTAAATTAAGTAAAATAAATTAAAGCTCAAATTAATTAGTTAATGATCTGAATGGAGGATGTTATTAATGCTTAGTTAATTCCCATTTCATATTTTATAAACAAATGTCTTATGTATGATTAAGGGTTCAGGTTTTCTTGTAAATTATCAAGTCTCATGAGTATTTTTTATGTCAATTTAGTGAGAAATTTAACATAAAAACAAGAGCTTAAAAACAATAAATAAATTGCAGAACATCACCATACATAACATTAACACATGTATTTGATGAAGGAGTTCACCCCTCCTCGGCTACATCTCCTTGGTCTAGCTTCCATGATTTGGGCCTCTATATTATGCTAAAATTGTCAAATTGACCTATTTATAATGCTCTTTTTCTCCTTTAACCTTCTCCAATGAACTCAGAATGGCCAAGAATGACTATCTAGCCTCTTCTTTCTCTTCCATTGGTCTCTAGGTGAAGCAGATATGGCATAACCCTCTGGTGGCCCTAGGCATCCTTAAAATCCAAGCTAGAAAAATCTCATCTAGAAGTGCTCCATTACTTCTAAAACCTAAACCAATGAGTCTAGAATACCCAAAAATGGTAAACTAGCATCTTTCTGAGATTGATTTGGTCGAAAACTATCTTAGTTATGACTTCTGCTAGTTTCACCTAGAAAAACTCAACTAAATCTAGAAAATTGCAAATAACTAGTAGTCTCTGCTGAATTTGGAGGGTTTACCAAGTTAATATGCCATTAGTGTTAAGTGGTATTTTAGTGCTAGTTAAGCACACTTAAGTGCTAACTACGCACTTTAAACTAATTCGCACTTAAGCTACATTAGGTGCATTAATAAACATTTTTAATGATAAATAATCATGGGTTAAGGTTTGTTAATCTCCACATTGACTTTTGCCTTGCTGGTGGTCACATATTGTGGTTCTATGAACTGGTTGCTGGCCCTTTGGGGCTAGCCCCCACCTTACCTCGCCATAACATGAAGTTAAATTCAAATATATGTGGGTTGTCGTGATAGTTAAGACCTAACGTGTAGCGAAGGTGGTAAGGTGTGGTGCTGGTAGTGGGGAGGTCACAGGGTTGAACCCCGATGCCTACACAATAAAATTTTGACCAACGTCCATGAGGGAACGTGGTGGCCTCCCATCTTGCCACGTGTCATGACCTCATTGGTTCAACCCAACACCAACCAAATCTGATGCTGATGCTTGTCATCCGTTTATTGGTCCACCTGTGGCAATATTCCTTGGAATATAATTTTTGCTGACTCAACTGTTTAGATGCCTAGTCAGCATCCCTATCATCCCTGCACAATTTTTTCTTGTTTAACAAAGTGGATAGATTGCATTTCTAGGAGAATACAACAACCATTTTTCATGAAACAAAGTGCGCTAGAATCAAGACGACGAGCACTATGTGGTCGTTCAGGTTTTTAGCCAATCTGATAACTTTGATTTTTGAGCTAAAATTTGAGCTCCTGATCATACCTCCCAAATGAAATATTTTTTTCTCTGAAAGAACACTTTCAGTTATCAAATTCAATAATTCAAAACTCATAAATATCCCAAAACTCAATTGCAATATGAAAATTTCAATTGGTGTCCTTCAAGCCCCAATCAAGGCACTTCACTTATCTTTCTCATGAAGATCTGTTGTCCTGTTAAAAATTGAGCCATAATTATTATCGTTGTTGCAGAACAAACACTAACAAGTGGAATCTGAATATTCTCTAAAAACTCATCTTTACACGGCTCCAACAAAAAAGACTTCATCTTGAAGCTTCACTCTTGAAGAAAAACTTGACCTCATCCTGGAGATCAGAAAAAAAATCAACTTGCTTTGACATCTTCAAATTGAGCTTATACATATAAGTACTTTACTGCAAAAAATTTCATGATGTTTGGATTTTCCTACAAAACATAGTTATATTTAAACAATCTTAACAACAAGATTCATTCACACAAGTTTCAACATGAATACTTGTATCGGTGAATATGAGACAACTAGTAGACAATTTCTTAATGTCAATTTGTACATTCACAAAGTCCATAAACATGTGGACTATCAAGACAAACTTAGCATGACATTTCTATAAAAAAGACAATGTTGCATTTGAAGGGATTTATCTATGCATATCACCTTTTACAATAGTCCAACTATGGGACATGCAACTAGTGTAAAAATAAATAAACTTCAATTGGACAAATAGTCCACCCATTTCGTACCCAACCAGGTAAGTGAATCCTCTATTTTTTCTTCCTCTTTTTATAAAGCTGCATCAGGTATGGTTGCGTCTTGTGCCATTTTTTTCATGGTCATTTCCTCTTCAAGTACGTGCACAACTTGCTTTCCCTTTCCAGGATAAATATGCGGATGCAATTTCCAAAATTTTGCAACCCAATGTCCATTCATTTTTCAATGAGTGAAAAAATTTCTTTGAGCTCCGCTTGGCTCACATGCCTTTGACTTTGGATTAGCTTTTCCCTTATCGGGTTTCTTTCCAATAGCCATGTACATCCTTTTGGGAATTGCTTCCTTCTTTTCGCACTTATCTACAATATGGTTAAATGAAGTGAAAAAATTACATGGACACACATTCTTCAATAAGTTGTTCAAATTTTTATTTTTCTTCTCATCTTGAAAAACATTTGATAAAACATGATGATTATACCTCTTTTGCTTGTTCTTGGAATTTTGCTTCTTGCATGAATAACTTTCATGGTGCGTAGGACTTACATGGTGAGAAGAAATTGATTTCTTATCATATTCATCTTCCCCATCTCTCTCTGGAGATACCTTTAAGTCTTTATTCTATTTGAAGAACCACCACCTTTCCTCCTCATTTCCTCTTTTGTGACAAAAGGTACATGATACATAATAGTTGTCATCATAATACCATTCTTCTACTGCAACATAACCCAAGCCTTCATACTTAGGTCTCCCTTTGGCTTCAATTGGGTTCTTGATGCCTTGTTGGTTCACACCAAAACCTCCTCCCTTGTAACCCATCTTGTACAAGAACTTGGACCCAATTCCATTACCAACTTATCAAAAGCTGCAAAAGAATTATCTTGAACACTTTTATGAAAAGAAGAAGTATGAAATTTCTTACCAATAGTTCCATCTTTTGTTTGAGGGACAAATATGCTTGAAAACTCCCTTTTGATATTGGAGGTGTCCACTTGGACTCTCTATTTTTCTTCCTTCGTCTCCCCAAACTTAGGTACTGATTGAACCTCATCCCCCACATCATGTGGGAAAAAGGTACATACTTGTCCATCATTTTTTCTGAAGGACTTTCTACCCATGTATCTTTCACAAAATTTGTAGAAAAATAGTGAGTTTATGAAGATGATGGTGGCTTGACACCATTCTTGTCTCCTTATTACTTTGAATAACATTCTAGACTTGGAGGTGGTGTATAGCTTTCACCATGTAGCTTGGCGTGCCTCTCTTCATATAGGACCTTCACCACAACTACCATGTCTATAAAAGCCTTTTTGTAAGCTTTTACATATTTCTACATCTTGGTAGACTCTCTTCATTGAAACATACTTTTTTTGAAGCCTCAAGCTAGAACTTTGAGGGAGAATTGATGGTAGAGACTTGCTCTCCTTTCAAAAATATTTCTGCTCACTTGAGCTTCAAAAAACACCACTTGCACAAAGCAAAACAAGCTAACAATAAATCTGTATCTTTGATACCAAAAATGATCTGAATGAAGGATGTTAGTAATGCACAACTAATTACCCTTTCATATTTTATAAACAAATGTCTTATGTGTGCTTAAGGGTTTAGGTTTTCTTGCAAATTATCAAGTCCCATGAGTATTTTCATGTCAATTTAGTGAGAAATTTAACACAAAAAACAAGATATGAACAACAAAAAATAAAGTATATAACATTAACATGTGTATTTGATGAAGGAGTTCACCCCTCCTGGGCTACATCTCCTTGGTCCAGCTTCCATGGCTTGGGCCTCTCTATTATGCTCAAATTGTCAAATTTACCTATTTAAAATTCTCTTTTTCTCCTTTAACCTGCTCCATTGAACTCATAATGGCCAAGAATGGCTATCTAGCCTCTTCTTCCTCTTCAATTGGTCTCCAGGTGAAGCAGATATGGCCTAACCCTCTGGTGGCCCTTGGCATCCTTAAACTTCAAGCTCTAAAATCCCATCTAGAAGTGATCCATTGATTTTGAAAACTACAACAATGAGCCCAGAATACCCAAAAATGGTAATCTAGCCTCTTTCTGACACTGATTTGGTCGAAAAATACCTTAGTTATGACTTCTTCTAGTTTCACCTAGAAAAACTTCACTAAATCTGGCAAACTGCAACTAAACTAGTAGTCTCCGCTAAATTTGGGGGGTTCGACAATAGTTTTAAGTGGGATTTTAGTGCTAGTTAAGTGCACTTAAGCACTAATTGTGTGCTTTAAACTAATATACTCTTAAGATATATTAGACGCATTAATAAACACGTTTAATGCTAAATAATCATGGGTTAAGGTTTCTTAATCTACGCATTATCTTTGACCACGATGGTGGTCATGTATTGTGGTTATATGAACTAGGGGCAGCCCCACACCTTACCTCGCCATAACAAAAAGTTAAATTCAAATATATGCGGGCTTCCATGATAGTTAAGACCTAACGTGTAGCGGAGGCAGTAAGGCGTGGCGCTAGAAGTGGGGAGGTCATGGGGTTGAACCCCGATGCCTCCACCATAATATTTTGACCAATGAAAATGAGGGCACATGGTGGCCTCTGGGCTTGCCACGTGTTGTGACCTCATTGGTCCAACCGAGCACCAACCAAATCCGATGCTAACACTTGTCATCTATTCATTGGTCCACTTGTTGGAATATTCCAAGAATATTCCTTGGAATATACCTTTTGTTTACTGGACTCTTCGGATGCCTAGTCAGCATCACTATCATCCATGCACAAAATTTACCTCTTTAGCAAAGCGAACAGTTCACGTTTACGAGAGCATACAACAACCATTTTTTGTGAAACAGAGTGTGCTAAAATCAAGACGATGAGAACTACGTGGTCATTCTGGTTCCGAGCCAATATGAGAACTTTAAGTTTCGAGCTAAAATTTGAGCTCCTGATTAGTTAAATAGCCTAGATCCATCTTAACCATGAATCTATCAAGTGTTGAGTGGGATCAAATCCCTTGCGATGCAAACCTCTTTTGAAGTGAAAAGATATTTGATCCCTCTCGAATCCTGATAGATCTGGGGCTAAGATGGATCTATGTTGGTTTTTATATACACATACCATATCTAGGCTAGATCCATATTTCCATCTCTCTATCTCTTCCCTCCTTATCTACTCTCTCCACACCTCTCTCCTTCTCTCTCTCAAGTCCTCTCTCTCTTCCTTTCTCTCCCCCATCTATCTCTCTCTCTCCCCATCTCTCTCTCTACCCTCCAACTCTGTCAATATATCCCTCCCTCTTTCCTTATCTCTTTGCCCCTCTCTCCCCCTTCCATATCTATGTCTCCCTCGCTCTCTCTCTTCCCTTTCTCTCCCTCTCTCTCACCTCTCCTCTTTATCTTCCCTGCTATCCTCTCTCCCTTTCTCTCCATCTCTACCTTGCCATTCTATTTCTTTGTACCTCTATCTCTATATGTCTTTGTTCTTCCCTCCCTCTCTCTCCCCCTCCAACTCCATCTTTCTCTCCCTCCCCTCCTCTCTCTCTTCATTCCTCTCTCTCCCTCACTCTTACACCTTCATGTCTCTCTCTCTCTCTCCTCCCTAGCCTAGGTCTATCACTATCTCCCTCCCTATATCACCCCCCCCTCCAACCCCCCTCTCTCTCTATCCCATTTTCCCTATCTCTCCCTCCCTCCATCCATATGACAGAAAATTTTCACTCTATTTAATCAATACTATATGTAATAACTAAAATATTTCACATTTTTTTGTGTGAAATATGTTATAGTTTTTCTACAGGTAATATTTACAAGTCATGGTATTGTAACAAAACCTATTTACAAGTAAATATTCATGCATGACTTTTAGATATTTGTGTAGTGACTTTTTATTCTTAAGATTTGGAGGAAAAGTGTCCAAAAATAAAATACTTGAAAATAAATTATACTCAAGAATAAAAAAATGGATAGGAATAATATGTAAAAAATATACCTATAATGTTACTTCCCACCATTATTTGTGTTTTATTTAACCCTTATGTAGAAGTAAAATTATAAATGTGTAGACTTTTACTACCCACCAAAATTTATGCAAGCTTTTTTGGTTGAGAAAGCAATTTATTACTTATCCACTTCACATCTCAATTTATTATCTATTATGAAAACAAGACTATAGGATGATTTTTCAAAAACCATTATCAATTTAGCATTTACCAATGTAACTTATAATTATTTATAATTTCTAACTTGAGTTGGAAGGGCTAAGCTAACCTACAAAAAAAATTATAATATAACAAATTGAATTTTATTACTTTTATTAATTTTAACTTTTTATTATTAATTGTTCCAAGATTTAAATGTTTAAAATACAACATCTCCACCATAGTTTTCTCTATGCTAGCATTTGCACAAGATGTTGCAAAGGAAATGTCTTAAGTCGATAGCACATATGGAAGAAGAGAATAGATGAAGAAAGAAGTAATATGATATGGAATCTAAATATAGCTCAATTTGAGCAAAAAATAAATCTTAATGTTAAATTAATACAATAAAACAATCTACTCGAAATAGAGGCATATGCAACTTCCTTCCCAAGTACTCAATCCAAGAACCTAGTGTCATTAACAATTGCATCCTAGACTAGAACTTTGTATTCCATTACCTCAACCAGACTGAACATTTCACCCTCGTATGGTAATGGTTCCAAATCAAATTTATCTGCAAGTATTATCCAAAGGTGTTTTGATTTATACACATCTCCATTAGCACAATTAAAGGTGTGGTTTTTTTCATAACTATTTGCGACTGTAATATCCCAAATGGGAGAATGCAGTAATACTTAAACACAATGTAAGAACCGCAACTAAGTAAACAATAAATATCAAGACAACATCAAAATATACAGAGAAGATGAGCCATTTTATTATATTTAGATGAATCAGTTACACAAATTATATAAAATGAGTAGATCTAGCCCAAGAGTTGGTCTAGGATCACCCTACAATGGTGTTGCAACTAGCACTGCGTAACTGGCGAGCTTATAGGAAGAAATACTATTTTGTCCCTTCTGCTGAAGATATGCATGAACTATTGCAAAAGGAAATGCAAATCTAGGGAGCTTATGAGCTCTTATGATGCCAAGATTCAAGATCTAGCCAATGTGATGGGTTCCCAAGATAACCCAGAAAGGATTTTCCAAACCTACAACTTTGGAAAATCACCCTCCTAGGGCTTGATTCTTTATCTGTTGGGATTACAAATCTGAAGATAGATCTGACAAATAGATGGCTAAAATATGTCAGAAGATCATATCTAAGCTTGAAGTTCTGATCCCTCCTTCAGATCTACAAGCTAGAAGCTCTAGATCTAGCTTCTCAATCCTCCAATGATTATTACAGTTGTTGCAACACGACTGCTCATAAAAATTGTGCTTTAAGGGAGAGAGAGGCTCTATGCCTGCTGAAATATGCTACAATAAACTCCAGGCTGATGGAAATACTGATGGTAAGGTGAGGGGATGATCCCTCATAGGATTAGTATCTGAAATGCTAGCAACTTCCTTCCCCCTTTGGATCTGCAATAATGGACAACGTAATTCCTGAAGGGATTACTGCTGCTAGGAGGTGAATAATTGTTGGCCTGATGCTAGATCTGAAATGAAGCTCTGGGAATGATGCTTTACAATCCCAAGGTGATAGGAATAAACCTTCACTGGTTCCCCAGCTGAAATATTGAAGACAATCTCCACCTTCCAAACTGATCTTCAGAAATGTACAATTTCTGAATATGGATGTTCTTCAGAAAGTACTAAAATATATATGGCACTGCTACCTGAATTAGAATGAAGTACAACCCTCTCTCCAAAGCTACTCAGAGAAAGAGGTGGGATTCCCGACCAGGAACACCCTATGCTAAAAAACACTTGTAATCTTTTCTAAACAACCCAAGAAAGCAATGGAATGTCACATGACAATTCCATATCTAAACAGACCTCAAAATCAATAATCAATAGCCTACCTTCACTGTTGTCTTCATCTCCTTTATATAGTTTATGAGCCTTCCCATGCCTTGGCCCTCATCTAAACTGCATTGTGCATGTGGGCAAGATCTGCCATGTTTCACTGCACTTTCTATCCAAGTCATCCATCATGTCTAGGTGCAATGTACACCCTCTCCATCACGTGTGCATTAATTGCACAACTTCCTCCATCATCTCATCATGAATGCTCCATGATCTTCTGTTTGATCCCTTCCAAGATCTTAGTTGACTGTATCAACCTCCATGATCTATCTCATTAATGAGACATGATCTCCAATTCATTCACATTAGTAGTGGCTCCACTACCTCCTTTATGTAGATCTAGGCTTAAGTAATCCACATTCACACATAAAGGTGGACATTTATTCATCATGATGATTATGGGTACCTCCACCCTTTTATTTACTTAATTAAGTAGGTTTATTAAGAACTCTAATATTCCAAATATCATGTGAAAATTTGGGAATATTATAGTCCTCCCCGGTAAAATGTTGCTTGTCCTCAAGCAACTGCAACAAGTGGATGCTACAACAACCATCCTCTCTCCAAATGGCATCCTCATGTGGAAGGCCTTCCCATCTATCACAATGTGTCATGCATGTCCAGCTCCAAAGCTGCCTCTCTAGAATGTCTAGAATGGCTTCCAACTAAAAAGTTAGACACCCTTCTTCATCAATGAATCTCCAAGTGGAAACCATTTGATGAAAAAATTTCTCCTCTATACATGAGATACATAAGATAAAGTGGTTCATCCCCAAAGTGGAAAATCTAAACTCATGAAATATCTCTCCAACCCATGATATATAGAGTAGATTGCACATATTAATGCCGTCATCATTAGCCTTATTGGCCATGTAGGAATCAAACATCATATCATCGTAGTGAAAAAAAAGAAGTAGATACATATGGGAAAACATAAACAATGTCAAATCATATTCTCCTAATAATAACCAACGCAGCAAAGCCTTCTGCTGCCATGCTAGATCATCATGGAAAAAAGTAAGAGAGCCATATTCTCTCAAAAGAAGCCACCGCAACAATGCTTCTTGTTGCCATGCCAAATCAACATCAATGAGAATATGAGAGCCATACCCTCTCAATAGAATCCACCTCAACAATGCCTCGTGTTGCCATACCACATCATCATTGTACCAAATGTAGTGGCCATATTCTCTCAAGAGAAGCCACCTTAACAAGGCATCTTGCTGCCCCATCACATTATCATTATACCATGTACAAGGACCATAATCCCCCAATAGAAGCCAATGTTGTAAGGCCTCCTGTTGCCATCCTCCAATAGTGTCATGCAATGTATGGGAATAATTCATCCCATACTCTTCCAATAGTAACCATAGCAACAAGGATTCTTGTTGCCTCCTTCCATTATCATGATGCAAGTCATGGAGCAACAATAAAGTAATGGACATGTAAGATGTCTCATCAACATAATACAAACGAGCTCCTTTATACCACATCATGTGAGAGTTATACTTTCTCCAAAACCCCAGTACATACATGAACATGAGATACATCCTAAACAAAAATACATGTAAAGACATGAGACATATCCCAAACAAGAGAAAATATAAGGACATAAGATAGATCATGTGATGTCCAAACTCTCTCATCAACAACCAAAGTAACTATGCCTTCTTCTTCTGCATTCTAACAGTGATGTGTAAGGCATGAATAAGAAAATTATGACTCATTAAGTGGTATCCATACTCACCTAAGAGCAACCAGCGTATCCATGCTTCTTGTAGGCATGTATCATAGATCTGTAAGTGGTTTGGCAAACCCTTGCTCTATACTATCAACCATTCATCCCAATGTGGATGATGGATATCATTCTGCAAAAACTTGGTATCCTCCTATTGTAAGACACCAACCTCCTCAAACTGATGAAGAAATTTGCACTCCATGAAATGTTGAAGTGCACCTCCAATGATATACTCTTCTCATCCATGGCCTTCCAAAACCAATGAGGTTCTGGAGCTGCTGCAGGTAGAAGTCTCTCTTTGAGATGTGAAATGCTCATTGAGAAAGTGTCAACAAGAAAGTAGAAAATATTTCTCATATCAGGATGTCTACCATTCATCATATTAACCTCCATTGCTTCATGAGTGAAGCTACCTTCAGAATGCTCCAAGAATAATGGGGCATCTTCATTATCAATGCTACTAAGTGAAAGCGATGTAGATCTGCAGGGTAATACATATATTGTCTCAAAGAAAGGTACAATACTGATCTCATAACCAGTTATTGTACATAGGATAATGCTCATCCCTTCTTATAAAACTCTACACTTCAACTCAAAAGGCTGAATGTAGTCCATCCATGAAAAACTGGGATAGCTTTTCATCTCCTCCTTGGTCGAATCAAGGGTCCTCTGTGCTGTGATATGTTGCTACTTCAAATTAGCATTTTGTTCTAACCCTCGGTTATGCATTGGCCCTAATGGGATGTCCCCATAAGTTTCAATAAAATCTACTGAAACAATAGGTGATGAATGTGTATGCATACCTTGGATCAACTCATGTGTGGGAACCTCTTGATAGAACGCAAGATTTCCTCCAACCGGGACAATGGTGTCTCCAACTATTGGTAAGAGAGATGGCTACTCTTCTACCAATGTACCAGCACTGGAATCTTCCTCCTCTTCCTCATGCATCTCCTGAATCATGCATGGGACTCTATATGTCAAGAGCTCAAGACCATCTTGCAAATTTGCAATTGTCTCTTCTCCAGATGTAAGTACTTTTGCGGTTGGTGGTGAATGTAGTGACTTCTTGTCTAGAGTGACAAGATTGACATCCTCCTTTGTCTCCTTAGGAAATGTCTCTTTATGGCACATCTCTGTCTTCTTTATATCAAACTTCTTCCTCAACTTGTGAAAGAAATCTAAATATTTAGTCACCTTTGCATGCTCCATGTGACTAAACCACCAATCATTGGCTTCACCTAAGATATGAAGTGTTGCAATTTGGACAACCTCTTTTTCAGCCACGGGATGTAGCATGAGAAATGCATCTAACTCTTTCCTCCAAGCCTTAGCAGTGCTTGAGGAAGATCCATCAAATGTAGGCAAATAGAATCTATTGTGCCTCTTCCTTCTATTTCTGCTATAGGATCTTCTTTCTTCTTTGGGTTCAAAGAAGTATTGGAGTTAGACTCTCTTTGAAAGTTCTAGACTGTTCCTTTTACTCTTTAAGATACAAACTGAGAGTCTCATGAGTCTTAGGTTTTATTCTTTCTTCATTTATATTCCTCTCACATTCTTTAAAGAAAGTGGGCATAGTATATCTATGAGGTGATCTGTGTTTCTCTGGTCTTCTTTTCTATTGATAGGAAGTGCTTGGACCTTCCTCTTCAAATCTTATTCTTGGATCCTTCCTTTTCCTTTCTCCCTTCATTTAATAGACCTCCATGGAGAGATATTGCATGGATCTAAAGAGAGGAATGGAAAAACTATCCTCCTTCGTGATAGATCTCATCTATCTGCTTCTTCTTTTGATGCAAAAGATGAAGTGTCCACAAGATGAGCCAAAGATCATGCTTTGGTAACACTGTAATATCCCAAATGGGAGAGTGCAGTAATACTTAAACACAATATAAGAACTGCAACTAAGTAAAAAATAAATCTCAAGACAACATCAAAATATACAGAGAAGATGAGCCATTTTATTATATGGAGATGAATCAGTTACACAATGTATAGAAAATGAGTAGATCTAGCCTAAGATATGGTCTACGATCACCCTACAATGGTGCTGCAACTAGCACTGCGTAACTGGTGAGCTTACAGGAAGCAATATTGCGTTGTCCCTTCTGATGAAGATATGCATGAACTGCTGCAAAAGGAAATGCAGATCTAGGGAGATTATGAGCTCTTATGATGCCAAGATTCAAGATCTGGCCAATGTGATGGGTTCCCAAGATAACCTAGAAATGATTTTCCAAATCTACAACTTTGGAAAATCACCCTCCTAGGGCTTGATCCTTTATCTGCTGGGATTACAGATCTGAAGCTAGATCTGATAAATTGATGGCTAAAATATGTCACAAAATCATATCTAAGCTTGAAGGGCTAATCCATCCTTCAGATCTATAAGCTAGAAGCTCTAGATCTAGCTTCTCAATCCTCCAATGATGATTACAGCTGCTGCAACACAACTGCTCATAAAAACTGTGCTATAAGGGAGAGAGAGGCTCTATTCCTGCTAAAATATGCTGCAATAAACTCTAGGCTAATAGAAATACTGATGGCAAGGTGAGGGGATGATCCCTCATAGGATTACTAGCTGAAATGATAGAAACTTCCTTCCTCCTTTGGATCTGCAATAATGGAAAACATAATTCCTGAAGGGATTACTGCTGGTAGGAGGTGAATAATTCTTGGCCTAATGCCATATCTGAAATGAAGCTATGGGAATGCTAATCTACAAGTCGAAGGTGATAGGAATAAACCCTCACCGGTTCTCCAGCTGAAACACTGAAGACAACCTCCACCTTCCAAATTGATCTTCAGAAATGTACAATTTCTGAATATGGATGTTCTTTAGAAAGTAGGAAAAGATATATGGGACCAATGCTTGATTTAGAATGAAGTACAACCCTCTCTCTAGAGCTACTCAAAGAAAGAGGTGGGATTCCCGACCAGGAACACCCTGTGCTAAACATTAATTGCAATCTTTGCTAAACAACCCAAGAAAGCAATGGAATGTCACATGACAATTCCAGATCTAAACAGACCTCAAAATCAATAATCAATAGCCTACCTTCATTGTTGTCTTCATCTCCTTTATATAGTTTATGAGCCTTCCCATGCCTTGGCCCTCATCTAAATTGCGTTGTGCATGTGGACAAGATCCTCCATGTTTGACTGTGCTATCTATCCAAGTCATCCATCATGTCTAGGTGCAATGAACACCCTCTCCATCACGTGTGCATTAATTTCACAACGTCATCCATCATCTCATCATGAATGCTCCATGATCTTCTGTTTGATCCCTTCTAAGATCTTAGTTAACTATATCAACCTCCATGATATATCTCATTAATGAGACATGATCTCCAATTCATTCACATTAGTAGTGGCTCCACTACCTCATTTATGTAGATCTGGGCTTAATTAATCCACATTCACACATAAAAGTGGATATTTGTTCGTCATGAGGATTATGGGTCCCTCCACCCTTTTATTTACTTAATTAAGTAGGTTTATTAAGAACTCTAATATTCCAAATATCATGTGAAAATTTGGGAATATTACAGTGACAACCCACATTTCATGTTCTATAATCAATTTTTCATCATATGCATTCATAAATTGTTCCCTAGGTACTTGAAATGAAAACCCTCGTGTTTGCAATTGGTAGTGTAAAGACATAGTGTGCCTAAGACATTCGTCAAGCTCCGAGGAGAGAAGCCAAATATGTGTGTTAGACATTGAATGGACCAAGTTATTTGTTATTTCTTTTTTGTAGCCTCAAATATAATATTCTATAATGTCTTATTAATGGATTGTAGAAAAGAAATTAAAATTATGAGTCAATGATTGAAATTTCCATGGATTTCTGGAAAATTCTTACCAAATAAATGAGGCAAATGAACTGAATGAGAATGAGTTGTGATTTCCAAATAGAATTGAGGTTTTAGATAAGAAATGAAAACAATTGAGAATAGTTACATATTAAATGGATTAGATTCCTGCAACAAATTCACTCACTTGAGCAAAGGGATTGAACAAAGGGCGTGGGGAGCACAAAGATAAAAATCAAGCTATTGTGAGATTCATATGCTTGAACCAGGATGGATGGTATATCTTTAGGTATTTTTAATACAAGTCCCCTTAATTTTTGACTACAAATTCATCAGTGCATGTACATGGTTCTTATTGGTTGGGTAATGTGAGTTAGTCTAGTGGAGTTATCCTAAGATTGCATTTGCATTAACTGAAAAGGGCATACATGTTTGTGAAAGAACGAACAAAATTTATTTTTAGTATGTACCTGGCTTTCACCTTTTGCAAATAAAGTAAACCCGTGAAATTTAAAGTGATGCAAGCTAGGCATAAGTATCTATATTATTATACCACCAACCCTTGAAATCGTGTTTTCCCAATGTTCTACAACTCCATGATTTTTCTTCTTTTATTTGCAGATTGTTAATGCTAATCCGTCTTGTAGCACTTTATTTGTTCTTCATATGACACATTGTCCATCCCAATAATGATGTAATGTGGCTATGGGGGTTGTGAGTGGTATGTGAGATTTTGTTTTCTTTATCATGGGTTCTAGATCAACTCGCCAAGCATTGTACTATAAATAGAATGACTGATTTGAATGTTCATAAGGAGATATTTGAGCGTCCAAGCCCTCAAAACCCAAGGGTGAGATTAGATATTCTAGGGATTGATTTGTTTGTCTCTACTCCTAATACAAATAAAGATCCTCCTCTTATTACTACCAATATTATTCTTTCTATTCTTGTAGTTGACTATTGTGTAGAGAATATCCCTTGATACTTATCTGATGATGGTGGGTTTATTCTCACATTTGAAGCTCTTGCAGAAGCTGCAAGCTTTTCTAGAATCTAGGTTCTTTTTTGTAGAAAACATAGTATAGAGCCTGGTAATCCTGAGAGTTATTTCAACTTAAAATGTGACTTCACCAAAAATAAAGTGAAACATGATTTTACTTTACCATTTTTAGAAGGGTCTGAATGTGATGGTATCTCATCAGCTGTGAGGTACTGCGGCATTTTAGGTTTCTGATTTTGAATGATTTTTCATAGTTTAATTGTCAAGTTTTACCTGACAGGTGATGTTGGATCCTAGAGCTATATCGATGCAAACAATACTCTTTACATCCCCCCCTTCTCGACTTTTTCAAACTCCTTTGCAATATTTCTGGTGCGTTATAAACCATACATTCTTGACCTTTTGGCCCATCACTTGTAATCTCACCTGCAACTAACCAACCAAAAAAACCCACATTAACTTGGCCATGTTTCATAAGTAGAAAGCATTCAAAATACTACCATTTTTTTTTGTTAATATCTTGTTGATTTTATTATTTACAGTTTTGGCAGTGGGGAGGGAATAGTTTTGTTAAACTGCCCAATCAAGAGATATATCTAGTAAAAGTAGGAACCTATGCTTCAAAAAATTCTGCTATGTTTCTTCATTTTCTTAATGTTTTGAATTGCTATTAGTATTTGTTACGATGTCATCCTTACTCAACCACAATCAACATGGTTATTTATAGTCAATGGTTTTTCATTTTTGATAGGTTTGGAATTGCTATTATTATTTGTTATGATTTCATCGTTACTCAATGACAATCAACATGGTTATCCATAGTCATCACGTTCACTCATGGTCGACCATAACAAGCCATATTCAAAAGCAGTCAACCACCTTCAACCATGGCCACTAATAGTTTAACATTGTCATTCATATTCAACTAAGTCAACAAAGTTCAATCTTAGTAAACAATGCTTCAATAATGTTAAACATAGTCACACATAATCAACCATATATAACTAAAGTTATATGTGATCAAGCATACCCAAACATGATCTACTATACTCAACCACGACAAATTATAGCTCAACATAGTCATCCATATCATAGATATTTCATAGCAACCTACAACCTAGCATAATTCCTACAACCTACAACCTCGAATCCCCTTAGGACATGCATCCCTTCACGACCTTGAATCCCCCTACCATGTCCTGGATGCATCCCTTCAGGACCTCGAATCCCCCCTACCATGTCCTGGATGCATTCCTTCACGACTTTGAATCCCCCTACCATGTCCTTGATGCATCCCTTCACGACCTCGAATCCCCCCTACCATGTCCTGGATGCATTCCTTCACGACTTCGAATCCCCTACCAGGTCCTTGATGCATCCCTTCACGACCTCGAATCCCCCCACCATGTCCTGGATGCATCCCTTCACGACCTCGAATCCCCCTAGGACATGCATCCCTTCACGACCTCACTTCTCCTAAAATTCCACTTACTCAAATCTTCTGCCTGTAAATATATCATGTAAAATGAAGAAATTGACACACAAAGCAAACATGGAAAAATTTCCTTTTCAAGAACATATTTATACACAGGAAGCAAACCGATTGGCTTGTAAATATTCATATTTTTTCCACTTCTAATGGCCTCTAATAACACATGGAGGTTCTGATCAAGCAATCAAACCCAGAGGGATCTCCACGGCCTAATCCAACACGCCTTGACTCCTTACCATGTCCTAGTTGTTGCATCCCTTCACTGCCTCGCTTGGCCTAAAATTCCACTTCGCGTGTAAATATTCATTCTTGATAATCAAATTTTTAATTCAAATGAATAAATTGACACATAAAGCAAACAGGAAAAAATTCCTTTTCATGCACTCATTTTATTTCCGCAAGAACAAATTTATACACACAAAGCAAACTGCTTGGCCTGAAATTCCACTTACTCAAATCTTCTGCTTGTAAATATTAATTCTTGATAACCATATTTCGAGTCAAATCAACAAATTGACACAGAAATAAAATCCGTTTTCATGCACTCATTTTATTTCCGCATGAACCGATTTATACATATAAAGCAAACAGAGAAAAAATTCCCTTTCATGTATCCATTTTATTTCCACGAGAACAAATTTATACAAACAAAACTAACAGAGAAAAAATTCCTTTTCGTGCATACATTTTATTTCAGCAAGAACAAATTTAAAGAAAAAATTAGGCTAATTTAACTAAATAAAGTTCATAAATTCACCATTTCGTGATCAGTTACTGAAGCTAAGAGCTTAAAACAATGATGATCTAAAAGGGCGTCATGAATTTTCTCTTACCTTTATCTCGTTAGCTTAATTTAATTGATTCAATGGTTGACTTGCAGGCCAACGATTGTCATATGAATTGAAGAATATATGAGATCCAAAATCCTATATCACTGTTGGGTCATTCTAGACCGTTGTTTTTGGATCTCCATTGCCTATTAGAATCCGACAATGCAAATTGTTTTAATTTTCTAACACATAAATTAATGATACATAATGAGACACAACGGTATTTGAGGGGAGTTCTTCTTTTAGGAACCTTTACAACTTGATTACGTTTAACTTTTTATTAAAAAAATGGAGTTTTTCTTTTAGGAACCTTTACAACTTAATTACGTTTAACTTTTTATTATTATTTTTTAATTGAGGTAATATATAAATGTTAAATGTTTTTGTTAAATGTTAAACAGTTACACTTACCTATCTACTTCTATATTGATCAATTTTTAATTAAGGTTGAAATTGACAATAGATTAAAGTTGTTAAATGTTAAATGTTAAATATTTACCCTTGACATCTACCCCATACTAGGTTTTCTTTACGGAAATCAAACCTACGTATAGATATGTTTTCCCTAAGTGTGGTAGCCGCACTTAGAACAACAAAAGAAATATATTTGACATTTTCCTTAAAATGAATAGATAAGAGAAGAACAACTACTTGTGATCTTTTGCTATTCCTCACCTCCCTTTTGTCACTTCCGTCGCTCGCAATTGAACAAAAATCACTTGATTGGTACCTGCAATGGCAAACAGAAGACAAAAAACAACATAAAGACATATGATCTATTCATGTTAAACAAATTGAATCGATTGCATTTGAAAATACACATATAACATCATGGACACATGTATTAGGAAAGGAATAAATCTCTTTATTCTGAAGTAGAAGGAGAAGTTACAACCAATTGGATCGATTCGATGTCAACTCGCTCCATCTTCAGCCCTATCCTCATCACATCAACAACATCACTCCAAAAGCATAACATTACATGCAAACAACCTCGAAGAGTTGTGATCTCACCAGCATAACTCTATTAATTCAATTCTTGCTCTCTTATGCACTATGATCGGTGCTCAAGTTATAAGTAGTGCAGGTAGTTTGACATTAATGGATCATTGAATGACTTTTCCAAAAATGGATGAAGAGGTTTCCTTGTTCATGGGAATAGGAGGATAAGAGGTTTAATGGCCCCATGGTGTCCATATTCGAAGTTATCAGATGATGTGATAGCTAGAACAACTTCTAGAAGCCACTAGATGGTGGGAAGATTCCCATAATCCTATGAAAAATTAGCTCCTAGTCGACCAATGCACTGTAAAGTGGGCCTAGATGCTCTGCAACACAACTTTGCATGAGAGTAGATGCTCTGCAAAGCACTTGCTGCAGTCTAGGGGTACGTTGATGGCTAAATGGAACACTTCAACTAGCATCCAAGCAGTAGAAATTTCATGGAGGAACACCATCAATGGGATGACCTGTTTAGGGTATGTAGAAACTAATTTAGAGTATGATAGACCATAATTGATACTGATTTGGGTTTTGGGAGTGATGGAAAAATTGACCTGTAACAACTGCCCCCTAAAGCAGGAAGTCAAAAATGATAATGTTGAATGATATGTTTTACGATGTGATGAGTAGGATTTGAAGCGGATGGTGACCTGCATCAATTACAATACATTACATCATGATATATTTTCATCTTGGACATGAATTGTTGAGGGAGGCATACCCATACTCAGCACATAAACTATCATAACATCAGAAATTCGTCTACAAGTATAGACCCATGATAGGATGACCATCTGTGTAAAGACCATCGTATGGATGATGTAGTACTACTCCTAAAATCGCAACCCAAATGGATGAAACTAGATCCGGAGTCTTCTATCTGTTCACTCGATCACTTAAGTATGAGTCTAACCATGTGAATATATGATCTGAAGTCGAACATGGGAAGACATCGTTTGATTACCATCCAATGATGTAAGTCATTAACAGAAGCGAGAGAAATCACCAATGATGATAATGGCTCTCAAGATACTATAGTACATTATGCATGGTGTGAATATATGATTTGATGTCAAACACCATATAAAGCCTTTTGGTCGAAGTCCTATGATGTCAAACTTTCGCTGAAAATGAGAAACCTTTCTTTGATGTAAGAAAGATCCAAGTTACTAAAAATTTGTTTCTTTGTCAACTTCCTGGATGATGAGCTGATGTCGAAAAGAAGTGACTCGTCATGCGAGGGCCTTAATGTATCCCCCATCAACGACATGAAATAGGAGTAATGATTTTAGAGACAAAAATGTAACTGATGAAGAAAATTTTAGGAATGGTAGTCATGAAATGAAGGCTTATGATTAATGAAGAGGATGAGGAATAACTGAGTGACTTCTCTTGAACGACACTGAATGAATTGGCAGCATTGAACCAAAACCAAAGTGATGGATGGTGTGATAGACCATAGGTATGATAGACCATCGAGTAGATAACCCAACCCAAAAGTCACAGAGATGAAGTAAATGAGTGTCATGTTCAAGAGCGACTTGCTACCATAAAGTGATTTATCCTTTTCCAATTTTCCCTAATCATTGCTGACCAATACCTCTTTATTTTTTAACAAGCTTGAGGAGGATAACATATGCTTGATGTATAATTCCACCGTTTGGGTGAATCCATCTCTATGTGATTTTTTAACGAGTCTAACGAAGGTGAAACTCGATCTTGTCATGATGGACAAGTCTATCGCTATTTGATGTTTTAATGAGTCTAACGATAGTAAAAAATTGGTCCTTTTTCATGTTTAGAGAGTTTCAAAAAAGGGACAGAAAGAAAACTCCACAAGTTTTTTTTTGTAAAATTGTCCCTCAGATCTGAAAAAACATAAAATAATGCTTGAGAGAACCTCCTAGCCATGTTCGACTAGGGTGTTCCTTTTTCTTAAAATAATTTATCTCAGTCCGGAAAAAGGTTAAACTTATACTGAGTAGATGCCATTTCAATTCCTTTTACGAGCTCGAAAGGACAAGTCCTAAGAAATATTTTCATGTTTTGGGAGTCTAAAAAGAGTTGAAAGAGAACTCCAGGGGAGTTCCTTGTTCATGTCTAAAATAGCTCCAAAAAGAGATAAAAGTATGCTCTGTGGTCAAAATTCATTTCACGATCATGCATGAAAAATTCACTATATTAGTTGTAAACCTGCTCAAAAAACCACCAAACGGATTAAAAATACATGTTTAAATAGTAAAAAATGGGTAAAAACTATAGTCAATTCATTAAATATGCATAAATTAATCAAAAATACTATTTAAATAAGAATTTACCAAGTCATTTTTACCATTTCACATTTACCATTCAGTTTTAATGCTCTGAGCCAGTTTTACCCTTGAACTTCAGCAGTTGATTGTGACATATTCTTTGGACCATTTCTCGTGCCATCCAGACCAAGTAGGAGATCTAACCTTCCTCTTTCTATTGGTTGAATTCCTTTTTAGTTTCATGCAAATTTTTTAGGTTTTTGGGGCTCCTAGCGTAAATATACAATGCCCTAGGACCAACGCACCCTTGGATGTTGAAAAGTGCATTGCAAAGAGGCTGAAAAGAAGCCCAAGTCCTATACAACGCTCTATCTTCCACTCAGGAGTGCGTTGGGTGCAATTAAGAAATTTGCATTATGTTTTATGCCCAAAATTTCTCTAGTTTTTTGCATGGAATGGATCCTAACTAAGCATATGGTTTGATTTTAGAATTTGATCGGATCATAATGTTGATTACATGGTGAGAAAGAGAACATGAGGAACAATATATGGCTTCCCTAAATGATCCTAGAACTGTGAGAGCCCTCAGAGATGAGGTTTCCCTTAAAGTACTTTAGATTGTCAGCGATGAGGCAACATATGGAACTATTGCAGTTCTTAATTTGCTCATGGGACCTGACATTATAGGCATTTCACATTGGGGACAAAGTGCTCCCAATATTGGTTGATGGAATTTACTTTCCGATAGGTTTGTTGAGACGTGGTGCCCCCATTTCCCTTGCGGGTTCCATCCATGGAGGTGAGATAGTGAAGGAATACATTCGACAGTTTTTTCGATCATGTACTAAGCCTAGCAAAGATGGAAAGATAAATATAAAATATGTATGTGATATTCCTTTTCGAACGCTCCTATTCACTATCGCAAAGTTAGCTAGCAGCATGATACTTCATGTCATGAACAGATCATACTTGAGTGTCTTTAGCCAACTATGTTCAACTAGGCTAAAGCAGTACTCCTTCACATGAAAGAACAATTGACCAAAGTAAAAAGTGGCAAGACGAAGAATTTCAGCTATGGATCAATATTGATCACTTTCGTTTTGGAACGAGTTCCATTGATGCAGCTGCAACATGTGACACTGGGTTTAGTTGGTCCTAGAGATCCATGAATGCAGTGGTGGGTAGAGTTGATGGCTAGAAATGCTAGTTAGTCATCAATCTCATTTTCCACTGCATTCTTCACTTGGCTTCGACGACAACATATCTTCATAGAGGAGCATCCATATGCAAGGATGGATTTCTGTGGAGATCCAGATTTGATTTTACCAGCCAACGCTCAATGGGGTGCTATAGGTAAGATGTTTGACCATGTTTTTTTATTTTTTGGGTTTTCTACATATTTTGTGTTTTTGATGTTTCCAAGACTAAACTAAATATGATTTATGTATGCATATGTTGGTATTGTTCGACCAGTGGCTCGTGCACAGTAGGCATGTGAACCAGCAAAGAGGATTGTTGGGAGAGAAGTCCTTTGGGATTTGGATTTAGCCAAGACTCTTGCTGAGTTAAAACAGCATGTGGAGGGGTTGACTCTCGGGATACTGGATGTATGGATCGAGGAGTTACCTATGAGGCTGCAACACCATACTATTGATGTGCCTAGCCATTGGATGAGGCTATTGCGCATGATAGCCGAAGTAGTGATCTGATATCATGAGCATCACTAGGTATACTTAGATTATGCTATGTATGTATACATTTTGAGGTTATATGAACAATGTGTCTTGGACACAATTTTTTGTAAAATACTCGATTATATATCTATTTACTTTCAATGTTTTTCTATGATTATTTGAAATCCTATTCAATTGTGTGATGTGAATTGAAAATATATCTTTACATATGTTTCAAATGTCTATTTAACACATAATTCGCTAAAGAATCAATTAAAGTGTTAAAGTTTCTGGAAATGTGTTGATATTGGATGTAATCAAAATGTCTTTCCAAAAGACGAACTCTAAGGAACATACGATGGATAACTAGATTTCAGACAGTATAAACACTAGTAAGTTGTAGTACGACAAATTGTGAGTCTAGCTTGATGATGATGCGGCGAATGCCAAGTGAAATGGCATCAACGAGGAGTTCGAGAAATGCGTTTGATCCAAGGTAAATTCTTGATACCCTTAACAAAGACCTTTTACTTCGGCTGATAAATTAGAATTGCATTTAAGTAAAGCGTTAATGAACATGAAGTGAAAAATTGCATGTTGTAAGAAGAGGAACATAAATGTCAAGATCAGCAATCATAAGAACACGTCGCTTGATAACGGAGTTCATCCAAGAGGGACTACATCTCTGGGCCTCAGTGTCAAGATGGTGTAGGCCACTGCATTATGTGTTGTAAGAGGAAGATGTACATGGATGTGTTTTCCTATGACATACAAGGAAAAATTTCCCTCACGCAGGAGTGGCTTGACTTCTTTTAAGAGATGTTCCACTGTGGAACTCTCATACATAAAGAAAGACTCCTACCAGTATGACCATAGATGACATGTAATAAATAAGAGTATCCCTCCAATCCTGGTAAACAAGGGATCTCAATAATACACATATGAAAATGAGCATCCCACCAATGTGGCATAAAAGGGATCTCATAGATGACACAAATACATAGCTGAAAATACATCAATAACAACACAAGGCAAGATCCCACGAATCATGTATCAACCGAGAATTGCAAGACATAATGAATCTCAAAGAGAAAGAAATGAAGAAGTACATGAAATCCACATCATATACCTCATGCTAACATTTGCTAAAGGCTGAGCTACTCTACGGCTGAATCTGAAGACACCATCAATCTTGTGGCATCGAAAAATGTGAAAATGACTGCTCAGTTGTGGAAATCTGACATCTCCATAACCCACTTCCAAAAGTGGCTAGAAACTCGAAAAATCAGATGAAGAAATTGAACATGCCATCAAACTCGTGGCATCGAGTACTGAAAAAATGACATAAAATTTGTCCCATTTGGACAAAGACAAAATTTCGACCTCCTGAAATTTGGCCTCAATCAAGGTTCCGCCTTCCCCTTTTTTGGCTCATGTTCCACATGACCTACAATAAAAAAAATATTAAAACCTCAAAGACTGTGCGCGCTCTCCACCCTACCTTGCCTTCCGGCGCACTGCAAAATGAAGGTTCATATAGGTGAAGCATTAGCGGACTCCCCAAGGAAAGCGTTGGAGGACTTGGTTGTGATCCAAGTTGCTTGGGAGGAGGTCGGGTGGTCAAATCCCGACCACTCCTTAAATAAACGGAAACTGTTTTAATACCTGCACTTTGTTTTTTTTTTAAATCGCGTCGAATTTTTTTAATAGGAGGTGGTTGGGGAGCTGGGTCCGCATTGTGCGGCCCGCCCCCAAATATCTGCCGACATATATTCCCTTACCAATAGTTGCAGTGGGTCCAGTGCCATGTGGCCCGACCCTACCACCCTAGGGTGCCACAACATGTAAGCGGGGACCAACAGGGTCATGGCCACTGGCCCCAAATAACATATGCTTTGTTATGGTCGTTGGGTAGGGTGGGGGTGATGGCCCACCCTACTTTTTTTAGTATATGTATTTTTGATCTTTAAAACAAATTGGCAATTTTTTTGAAAAATTGTTAATTTGACTGAAGGATTCAAATTAACGACCCACAATTTTTCCTAGAATCCGGCTTGAGCTTGCCAGAATCCGGTGGCTGGGAAAAGTACAATTTGCATCCTCATTAAGGCTACCTAGTCACAAAGTCAAACCAAAACTTTGACCACTCCTAACTCCTTCATACTGACTCGGAATTGAGTGCCATCTGCGTCATTGGAATCAGAAAGATGATATATACAACATGAACTTGGCTCAAGATACTTTTGAACACTTCGATTTTTGAGCCCTCTGTGTTGAGCCACTTTTACTTGTACCTGTTTAATCCACCTCGATCATTCCTCCCCACTAAGGAGCTTTTGGTCCTCCAAAAGCATCAAGCTTTATCTATCATCATCTGTCTGCAAATGTCGTTGAAAGGCACATCTCCACATGACTCCTTCACTTGGCGTACTTCGGAATCAAGATGCAAAGCCATCATGTATAACTGCTGCAATGTGATGTTTGAAAATGCACATCCCTTGAAGACTCCTTCACCTCTCGTACTTCGTGTTGGGGTTCCCATGTTTTGGCCAGATTGGCAAGACCAAAAGATGAGACAACATCAGAACCGCTTTGGGGCCCTAGGATCTAGCCCTCCTGGACCCGGAGAGGGATCTCTCCAAATAGAGCAAATAATGATGTATCTTTGAAGCTCGAATTGAGATATTAGGCTAGTTATGAAGCACAAAAGGGGGTTTTAAATAATTTTGTTGAAGGGTTGCTGGGTTGGTTAAGAGATCATGAACTGGGAAAGCAATGGGAGAAAAGGAACAAAGCAGCAGGATGTTTCAGCAAGGAGGATAGGCCAAGACAGTGCCATCCATTGGGCTATGGAGTCATGAGATGAAATTACATGCAACAACTAGCCAAGGCTTTCAAAGGGCAAGTCATCTAATACTAAAGGATCTTTAGATTAGAGAGTGAGGTGGAACATTAAGGAAGGAAAGTGGGAGAAGGAAAGACAACCAATTTTCTGTCTATAGATCAGGTCAGAGGTCATTTAACACCAGGCCTACTTGGACATACTCAAAGGCAGCTCTCAAAGAGACAAAGGGGCTGCTTATAGATCAGACCAGAGGTCATTTAACTCCAGGTCTGCTTTAGCAACTCCAAGGGGAAAACAGAGATAAGATTCACAGCAGGGATCTTAGAAGGGCCAGCTGGTTGCACAAGGATCCTAGCGGACAGGGCTAACACTTATCCCCAGTGTTCCCAAACCTTCCAGCTTAAACCCAACAAGAACATCTAAGGAACAGCTTCAACTAATTCATACATCAGCCAGCAGGCAATAACATCCACTGCGCTGGTTAAATCAACTGAAACTAACTCTTAGATAGCACATAGAGAAGAAAACATAAAGCTAGGGAGAGCAGACAGCATAGGGCACCTAACAAGGGTGAATCCTATACCATTATTCTGATGCCTACCAGAAGAACATGAAACAGTGTGAAAATGTAATGAACAGAGTAAAGAAGCACATCACCAATAGTAATAGACCAGGATCCTGTGAAATGTGCTCTGATTAATTGATGCAAAACCAGTCACGTACAATAAGCTCAATGGCTGTTACAGTCCAGACTTCTCCTCCCACCCTATTACATACAACTACTCTGCTACTCCCTCCCACGACTGTTCTAACAGTCAGATGAATCCCAAGAACAGCAAATTTCCCAACAGCTGAACAACAACCTTTACATTATGTTCTCGGGGATCTTTTATAGGAGAAGAGGAAGACACAGAAGTAGGTAAACAAATAAATGAGACTCATTAAGACAGTAAGGCGGAAGTGTTCACGCCCATACTGCTTAATGGCTTTCTGCAGTGCTGTAGGTACTCTGTAATCTGGTTCGGAGATCTCTGTCAGGTCAGATTTTGACCTCGGATATTTCTTTTGGGACCCTTTCTGGTGCTTAGAGCTCTGTGCTGCCATTCTGGAATAAATGAACTGGTGAAAAGATTTGCACGGTTGCTCCATCCCTCTTAACTGCTGCCTGACTGTCTTAAACGGGTTTCAGACAGTGCAATTAATCTTTCACGGCTCGAGGAGGCATGGAGAACGCTGTGGGAAGGTGCACCTCTGGAGGAAAAGGTCCTGCTGTTAGGTAGCGCAGTTATGGTGTGCTGGTGTGCTCTTAGTCTTCAAACTGAGCCTCAATTCTTTGATCACGGGATTAGTGCTTCAAATATTCAATTACAGGCTCAAACCCCTCCGATCCGACTCTGATGTCTCATTGGCTGCTGAATTGGCCGCTCTGTACTACCTACGCTATGAAATAAACCTGTTACAGACCCAGGCAGTGGTAGTGGATAAATGCTGTGGAGGCAGAGAAATGGTGGCAGAAGGGTGGAGAAATGATGGAAAGTGGTGGCGAAGCAGTGGATAATGGTGGAAAGAACACAGAGTGGCAGAGAAATGATTAACGACGTACAAGCCCAACAATTATTATTTGGGTGAATTACACAGGAAAACACGCAGAAACAAGGGAATGAACGAATGGAGTGGGACCCAGCGGAGGCGGAGGGAAATTAAACCTAAACCGTCCGATCACGGAGGAAACAAACGGTCACGATGTAATCACACAATCGCAATCGGAGGTCGGAGCGGGGAGAAATCGCAATGCACAGCACGAATGTTGTGATTGCGATTGGGGAGATGCTGCGATTAAACACCAACCGTCGGATCTGGGATCAGATCGACGGTCCACATCTAATCGGAGGGAGATGGAGAGAGGCGGCGGAGCAACGATGCGATCAGCGCAGAGCCGTTGGATCGATCGGGAGACGAACGGATACGATTAAATCGGGGGAGGGAGGAAAGGACTTGCGACTGCGATTGGGCGGGGGTGCGATTGAGCGCTGACCGTCAGATCGCGGGAAGGATGGACGGTCAGGATTGAAACGGAGCGTCGGGAGGAGGACTGCGATTGATGCACTGACCGTTGGATCGGCTGGGAGATCAACGGTGGAGAAGCAATCGGGGGATCGGGAGTGAGACTTGCGATGGTCGTAGTATTCCTCCCATGAGACCTCTGATGATGGCCGTGCAAGCTCGGTTTCCCTTTGGAAAAACTCATCGCCAGACATATCCACATCAGAGAGATCATACTTGTAAGCATAGTTACCCATCAAATCTTCAGGGCTCTCAGTGAATCTTTCTTCAAAACAGTCTGCAAGTTCATTTTCTGGCTCAAGCTCTGGTTCATCATACATGCTTGGCATGCGACTTCTGTCTTGCAGAGATCTGATTTGTCTTTCTTGGGGACAAGGAGCAGGTCTTTCCCAATCATCCTCTGTGGTTTCAGCCTCATCTTCCTGCTCTTTTTCTTTCAGCAAGGAACTGACAGCCTCTATCAGTCTTTCCAGCTTGTTTTCTAAAGAGATCTGCGCTGTTTGCTCTGTTCGGTCCTTCCTCACTGCTCTTAATCTTTCCTCCCTGCACTTTACGTTGTACTCGACAGCGATTGCTATATTCTGCATTTCCTCCAGGCTCGAAGGTTCTCTTTCTCTTATATAGAATTCCACCTCTGGGTCAAAAGAGCTTGGATAGTGCAACAGAGCCCATCCCAAAGGTGGTTTTATATCAGAAGGTATAGCATCATATATCTTATTAAACCTGGCTGAAAATTCTTGCACTGTCTCTCCTGGCTGCCTTCTCAAATTTTGATATTCTTTTAGGATGAGGAGAGCATTCTTCGGGGCCGCCCATCTATCAATGAAAACTTGAGAAAACTGATGGAAGCAGAAAATTCTTGTTTCTGGAAGGCCTTTGAGCCAACTCTTAACATTTCCTTGTAACGACAAAGCAAACATCCTAATGCGCACATCATCTTCTTCTATTTCATACAACTCAAGTAAATCCTCCAGATTTTGAACATGTTCTTCAGCAGAGGACCCTTTATTTTCCCCATCAAAACGAGGTAGCTGGTTTATTAATTCTGTAGGCAGGGGTTGGAAGAAGAGAGGTAAAACCAGAGGCTTATATTTTTCTATGACCTTTGTAGGTGTGGGTGATGTAACAATAGGCTCATGGCTGCTTGAAGAGTGGGAGATACAACATGAGCTTCTTGTTCCACCAGGTTTTTCGCAAGAGTATAGGTCTGCTCACGTTCTGAATACTGAGGCCTAAGATCTTTCCCATACTCATCATGGGTTTCATCTTTGTACACTTGATTAGGCTTAAAGTAGGACAGAACATAGTGGTAGACAAAAACAATGAATTCTTTAAACCAAATCCAACCCGTATGTTCTACCCTTCTATGAGGTCTGGCCATCTTTCAGGTTCTTCCTCCAGTGGAGTCTTCTAGGATTATGGAGTGTGGAGTCGTCAGGTGGATGAATTTAACGATTTGAAGCAGGATGCTGTCCACCATCAGCAATGAGAAGCCAATCTAGAGACAAAGCGGTTCTTTCCCCAGTGTGGTCGCCATTATGTTGGGGTTCCCATGTTTTGGCCAGATTGGCAAGACCAAAAGATGAGACAACATCAGAACCACTTTGGGGCCCTAGGATCTAGCCCTCCTGGACCCGGAGAGGGATCTCTCCAAATAGAGCAAAGAATGATGTATCTTTGAAGCTCAGAATGAGATGTTAGGCTAGTTATGAAGCACAGAGGGGGGTTTAAAGTGATTTGGTTGAAGGGTTGCTGGGTTGGTTAGGAGATCATGGACTGGGAAAGCAATGGGAGAAAGGAAACAAAACAGCAGGAGGCTTCAGCAAAGAGGATAGGCCAAGACAGTGCCATCCATTGGGCTATGGAGTCATGAAAGGAAATTACATGCAACAACTAGCCAAGGCTTTCAAAGGGCAAGTCATCTAATACTAAAGGATCTTTAGATTAGAGAGTGAGGTGGAACATTAAGGAAGGAAAGTGGGAGAAGGAAAGACAACCAATTTTCTGTCTATAGATCAGGTCAGAGGTCATTTAACTCCAGACCTTCTTAGACATACTCAAAGGCAGCTCTCAAAGAGACAAAGGGGCTGCTTATAGATCAGACCAAAGGTCATTTAACTCCAGGTCTGCTTTAGCAACTCCAAGGGGAAAACAGAGATAAGATTCACAACAGGGATCTTAGAAGGGCCAGCTGGTTGCACAAGGATCCTAGCGGACAGGGCTAACACTTATCCCCAATGTTCCCAAACCTTCCAGCTTAAACCCAACAAGAACATCTAAGGAACAGCTTCAACTAATTCATACATCAGCCAGCAGGCAATAACATCCACTGCGCTGGTTAAATCAACTGAAACTAACTCTTAGATAGCACATAGAGCAGAAAACATAAAGGTAGGGAGAGCAGACAACATAGGGCACCTAACAAGGGTGAATCCTATACCATTATTCTGATGCCTACCAGAAGAACATGAAACAGTGTGAAAATATAATGAACAGAGTAAAGAAGCACATCACCAATAGTAATAGACCAGGATCCTGTGAAATGTGCTCTGATTCATTGATGCAAAACCAGTCACGTACGATAAGCTCAATGGCTGTTACAATCCAGACTTCTCCTCCCAGCCTATTACATACAACTACTCTGCTACTCCCTCCCACGACTATTCTAACAGTCAGATGAATCCCACTAACAGCAGATTGCCCAACAGCTGAACAACAACCTTTACATTATGTTCTCGGGGATCTTTTATAGGAGAAGAGGAAGACACAGAAGTAGGTAAACAAATAAATGAGACTCATTAAGACAGTAAGGCGAAAGTGTTCATGCCCATACTGCTTAATGGCTTTCTGTAGTGCTGTAGGTACTCTGTAATCTGGTTCGGAGATCTCTGTCAGGTCAGATTTTGACCTCGGATATTTCTTTTGGGACCCTTTCTGGTGCTTGGAGCTCTGTGCTGCCATTCTGGAATAAATGAACTGGTGAAAAGATCTGCACAGTCGCTCCATCCCTCTTAACTGCTGCCTGACTGTCTTAAACGGGTTTCAGACAGTGCAATTAATCTTTCAGGGCTCGAGGAGGCATGGAGAACGCTGTGGGAAGGTGCACCTCTGGAGGAAAAGGTCCTGCTGTTAGGTAGCACAGTTATGGCGTGCTGGTGCGCTCTTAGTCTTCAAACTGAGCCTCAATTCTTTGATCATGGGATTAGTGCTTCAAATATTCAATTACAGGCTCAAACCCCTCCGATCCGACTCTGATGTCTCATTGGCTGCTGAATTGGCCTCTCTGTACTGTCTACGCTATGAAATAAACCTGTTAGAGACCCAGGCAATGGTAGTGGAGAAATGCTGTGGAGGCGGAGAAATGGTGGCGGAAGGGTGGAGAAACGATGGAAAGTGGTGGCGAAGCAGTGGATAATAGTGGAAAGAACACAGAGTGGCGGAGAAATGATTAACGACGTACAAGCCCAACAATTATTATTTGGGTGAATTACACAGGAAAACACGCAGAAACAAGGGAATGAACGAATGGAGTGGGACCCAGTGGAGGCGGAGGGAGATTAAACCTGAACCGTCCGATCACGGAGGAACTGAATGGTCACGATGTAATCGCACAATAGCAATCGGAGGTCGGAGCGGGGAGAAATCGCAATGCACAGCACGAATGTTGCGATTGCGATTGGGGAGATGCTGCGATTAAACACCAACCGTCGGATCTGGGATCAGATCGACGGTCCACATCTAATCGAAGGGAGATGGAGAGAGGCGGCGGAGCAACGATGCGATCAGCGCAGAGCCGTTGGATCGATCGGGAGACGAACGGATACGATTAAATCGGGGGACGGAGGAAAGGACTTGCGACTGCGATTGGGCGGGGGTGCGATTGAGCGCTGGCCGTCAGATCGCGGGAAGGATGGACGGTCAGGATTGAAACGGAGCGTCGGGAGGAGGACTGCGATTGATGCACTGACCGTTGGATCGGCTGGGAGATCAACGGTGGAGAATCAATCGGGGGATCAGGAGTGAGACTTGCGATTGATCGGAGGGCACGCACAGAACGTTGCGATTACGATTGAGTCGGGTGCTGCAATTAGCGCTCAGCCGTTGATCTGGACCCGAGATCAACGGTGCGGAACAGGGCAGCTGATCTATCGTTATAAACGGATTGCATCAGGGTTTTTCAATATAACAAAGGAGTTTGCCTCCCGCCGATGGCTCCGATTGCGATTAGCGCCTGGGACTTAAGCGCTTGGTCTCGGGTAAGGGCGTATGTGGGGAAGTGGTTTGGAAGGGGCTTGCAGTAGAGGGGCTAAGCCCTATTATATGGTCGGAAAGGGGTTTTTAACCCATTTTAATGGACTTTGAGGGGTTTAAAGGGAAACGATAGAGGGGGAAAGGGGAAAAATGCCAAACAAAGGTTAGGGGGGGACTTTAAAGGGGACTTTGGGGGAATTTGAAGGGTAAGAAGGGAAATATAAGGGGAGAGGAAGGGGATAGAAAACAAAGGCCTTGGGGAATGGAATAAGAGGGAAAAGGGGGCCTTTGGGCATTTCTTCACCAACAGAGAGGCTTCATAAAGGAAATCAGCAGAGGGGATACTATCAAAGGGCAAAGACACATGGAGGCTTCAAGGAGACTGTGTTTTCAGAGGAAATGCATTCCTTGAAGGCTCAGCAAAGATTTAGCCTCCTATTTGCTTGCCAAAAATTTCATAGGGGGGCTAACACTTCGGAATCAAGATGCAAAGCCAACACCTGCAACTGCGGAAATGAAAATGTATGAAAAGGCACATCCCTTGAAGACTCCTTCACCTTCACATACTTTGGAATCAAGATGCCAAGCCGTCATCTACAATTGTTGCAATGCGATGTCTAAAAAGGCACATCCCTTGAAGACTCCTTCACCTCTCGTACTTCGGAATCAAGATGCAAAGCCATCATCTACAACTGTTGCAATGCGATGTCTAAAAAGGCACATCCCTTGAAGACTCCTTCACCTTTCGCACGTCGGAATCAAGATGCAAATCCAACACCTGCAACTGCAGAAATGAAAACGTCTAAAAAGGCACATCCCTTGAAGACTCCTTCACCTCATGTACTTCGGAATCAAGATGCAAATCCAACATCTGCAATTTTTCTGGCATGAATGTGTGAAAGGAACATATCTTGAAGATTCCTTTATTTGTCATATTTCAGAATCAAGATCCAAAGCCAACACCTGCAATTGCGGAAATGCAAATGTCTGAAAAGGCACATCCCTTGAAGACTCCTTCACCTCACGTACTTCGGAATCAAGATGCAAATCCAACACCTACAACTGTTGTGTCATGAATGTGTGAAAGGCACATCTCTTGAAGATTCCTTCACTTATGTCATTTGGAATCAGAATGCCAACACCTGCCTAAAGCTGAAACGAACATTACATTCTCAATGTGACCAACAATGACCAAATATTTCCATACTTGCCATGAGTTTATAACATGTACTCAGTGGTAAAGCTTATAGTAGAATGGAAATCATACCTCAGTAAAATTACAAGACCATACCTCATTGTCACATTTCGAAGTGATGGAAAAACACCTCATCACTTTTACAAGAAAGAAATGCATCCTATAACTCATAGAACATGACCAAAACATAATCATCGCATCTCGAAGTGATGGAAAAACATCACCACTTTTACATCAAATAGATGCAACATATGACTCATCAAACAAGACCAAAAAAAAAATATCATGGTCACTTAAACGAGTGATGGAAACACATCATCACTTTCATAATAAAAAAGCGACAAATGATTTACAAACATGGCCATGACAAGCTTAACATCTCTAGAAAAAAAAAAATCTAGAAGAACGACTTCTCTCTTATTAAAGCGAGTGGATTATTTCCCTATGGTGAACTTGCTTGTCGATCAACTCTTTCGACTTGTGTATGCACAAGCGCTTTGTCTTTAACGCACTGCTCTAGATGAAGTTTCCAGCATGTGGCTCTTTGGTGGCCACTTCGGTTGCAATGGGCGCAAAAGTTCTTTTTCCTCCAAACCTGCTTAACCAATTTCTTTTCCTATTGGGGAGAAGGATTTTCATGCCTCTTCCTCCTTTGTGCTGCCATCCTCTTCCAGCACTCAGAAATCACATGGTTATTTAAACCAAAAAAATAACAAGTTTTACGATGCCATATTTTACTACCATGGTTATCAACATTCTTATAATCAAAATGCACTCTGGAATAATGAGACTTAGTATACCTTCTGGGGTGGTCTCTGGTGTGATCATGATGATGGGTGCTCGCCTTAGTTTCTTCACTACAATGTGCACTACCATGGAAATATGGAAAAGTGTCCCCATCATTCCTCTTCCTTGGAGAGTTCATCAATATCTGTTTTCCTTTGATGTCCTTTGAACATCCTTCTTCATTTTACCCCAAACCTGCATAACGAGGTCTCTGCACAACCTCCAATGGTTCGGTTATGCCTTGGCCACGAATGCCAAGTCCTCCTCCTCGATACCCCATCTTGGAGAGGAGTCTCATGCTAGTTCCTACAATGGGTATCTCCATACTTCCAACTAAAATTATATCATGTGAATAAACTAAAGAAAAATAAAAAATGTTTACCTTAGTTGTTGATTGCGAAACAAATGAAGAAATTTGTTGTAAGCCTTTGTTTCACTTCACTTCCATCAATGCCTCTGGCATGGCTTGTAGCTGAAGCTGCAATTGTTGCATCTCCTCCTTCTCTTTCTGTAGGAATGCTTTCAAGGCATCATGATCTTCTTGCATAATTTCGTTGTTGCGCTTCAATCCTTCCCACACCTCTGTCGTGGCTTGCAACTGTAGCTGCAACTACTGCTTCTCCTCCTTCCCTTCATGTAGGAGGGTCTTCAATGTATCAGGGTCTGCTTGAAGAATTCCATTGTTACATTTCTAATTTTCCCGCGCTTCTATTGTGGCTTGCAACTGAAGCTGGAACTTATGTTTGTCCTCCTTCTCTTCGTGTAGGAGGGTCTTCAATTCTTGATTCTCTGCTGCTTGCTTTTCATAAGCCTTGTACAACATGTCCTCTTTCTTGGACACCCTGAGCATGGTTTCGTACATGTCTTTGACACTATCCATGCCTCAACTTAGAAAACATTTAATGTTCATGCTTGCATTCTAATCAGCAAGAAGACTTGCTCCGATACCACTTGATCCGAGGTAAATTATTGCTACCCTTAACCAAGACCTTTTACTTCAGCTGATAAATTAGAATTGCATTCAAGTAAAGCGTTAATGAACATGAAATGAAAAAAAACATGTTGTAAGAAGAGGAACATAAATGTCAAGATTAGATATCATAAGAACACGTCGCTTGATAATAGAGTTCATCCAGGAGGGACTACATCTCCAGGCCTTGGTGTTAAGATGGTGTAGGCCACTGCATTATGTGTTGTAAGAGGAAGATGTACATGGATGTGTTTTCCTATGACATACAAGG